>JAAXCT010003608.1:0-29776 GCA_012490785.1 Eragrostis nindensis | reverse complement strand
GATAGCCTCGAAGTATTCCGTCGCTCTATTTCGGCGAGGAAGTGAGCTCGTTTCGAGCGTCGTCCCCCCTTTGCTCGTCGGGAGTGGAACGAAAATTCGTCGAAGTCGAGGATAGCCTCGAAGGTATTTCGTCGCTCTACTTTCGGCGAGGAAGTGAGCTCGTTTCGAGCGTCGTCCCCCCTTGCTCGTCGGGAGTGGAACGAAAATTCGTCGAAGTCGAGATAGCCTCGAAGGTGTTCCGTCGCTCTACTTTCGGCGAGGAAGTGAGCTCGTTCGAGCGTCGTCCCCTTTGCTCGTCGGGAGTGGAACGAAAATTCGTCGAAGTCGAGGATAGCCTCGAAGGTGTTCCGTCGCTCTACTTTCGGCGAGGAAGTGAGCTCGTTTCGAGCGTCGTCCCCCCATTTGCTCGTCGGGAGTGGAACGAAATTGGCGAGTCGAGGATAGCCTCGAAGGGGTTCCGTCGCTCTACTTTCGGCGAGGAGTGAGCTCGTTTCGAGCGTCGTCCCCCCCGTTCTCGTCGGGAGTGGAACGAAAATTCGTCGAAGTCGAGGAAGCCTCGAAAGTATTCCGTCGCTCTGCTTTCGGCGAGGAAGTGAGCTCGTTTCGAGCGTCGTCCCCCCTTTGCTCGTCGGGGTGGAACGGAATTTATAAGTCGGAGGCGTCCCCCCTATTGACTTAGTTTGGTCGTGCACGTTTTGCAGGGTCTTTAACGAATGCCCCGCCTTCGACGGTTACCGATGGGAGTTTTCGGTTTATCGTGTCGGCATCGATTTCCCTTAGGGTTCGGAGTCTAGGACTATTGTGCCTAGCTCAGCCTGTTCCGGCGTTGTGCCTCCGGCTCCCGGCTGGATGTCTTCATAATTGGGCACCGAAAGAGTTTCTCATTTCATTCAATGGTACTGATTACATGGCCCCTCGGGGAATGCAGCTAAGGGGATCATCGTCGCCCTACTGCCGAAAGGAGAAGAAACACCACGAAAATAAGGTACAGGTATCTTGTAGCGCGCAGGCTACGCGGCTTCGGAGGCCGGCGGATGCTAAGTCCTTAGACATAGTATCGGCGAAGGGCATCGGCGTTCCATGTCCTCGGAACGGTGTCCCGTCGAGCTCCATCAGGTGAAATGCCCCGGCGAATTGAGTTGTAGATGATGAAAGGCCCTTCCCACTTGCTGTTAAGCTTGCCGACAGACGTCGGGTGGATATTTTGCTTCAGGACAAGGTCGCCCGGAACGAAGTGTCGGGGGTTGACCCTCTGGTTGTACGAGTTCTCCACCGAAGCCATGTGTATCGCTTCAGGTTGGCGACTGCTTGGAGTCTTGTTTCTTCGAGGAGGTCCTTGGACACGTCCTCGTCGTTGGCAGGCGGCGAAGTGGTGCGAAGTGAGCGTTTTGCACTTCCTCCGGGGTGACTGCTTCGGCTCCGAAGAGGAGGCGGAACGGCGAGAAGCCCGTTGGCCTTGACTTAGTCGTGCGCAGCGACCACAGCACGTTGGGCAGTTGTTCGGCCCATTGCCCTTCGGCAGGCCGAGGAGGCATTTTTTGATGCCGTCGAAGACGGTGCCGTTGGCTTTCTCCACCGCTCCGTTGGTCCGGGGGTGGATGACGGAGACGAAGCACTCCCGAACGCCGATGGAGAGGCAGTACTCTTTGAAGAGGTGGGATTCGAATTGGGAGCCATTGTCGACGGTGATGCGCATCGGCACCCGAAGCGGCAGACAATGTTCTTCCAGAAGAACTTGCGGACGGACCGCGCGTAATCTTGGCGAGGGCTCGGCTTCGATCCACTTGGAGAAGTACTCGTAGCCCACCACCGCCATTTGAGGTTGCCGGAGCGGTGGGGAGGGGGGCCGACGATGTCGATGCCCCATCGGGCGAGGGGCCAGACCGGAGGGATTGGCTGGAGCGGGGTGGCTGGGCGATGAGATTGCCTTCCCATCCACTGGCAGCTGGGACAGGTGCGGACGAGTTCTTCGGCGTCGCGGGCTGCAGTGGGCCAGTAGAAACCTTGCCGGAACGCCTTGGCGACGAGGGCCCGAGGTGCGAGGTGGCGATGAGCACAGGCCTTCGTGGATGTCGCGGAGGAGCGCTTTGCCTTCGTCGAACGAAAGGCAGCGCAGGAGCGGCTCCGAAACACCTTTCTTGTACAGGATGTCATTGAAGATGATGTAGCTTCGGGTGCGCAGCTTGATCCTTTTCTCTTCGACGGATCATCGGCACAGTAGCGCCCTTCGAGCTGTGCTCGGATCGGGGCGCGCCAGTCTTCTCGGTCAGGATCATGACCGACGCGGCTTCTTCGGAGCGAAGGATGCTTCCGATAACACCTCGTGGAAGGCGTCGGGAGGCACCGGAGCTGATTTGCTGCTGCCTTTGCAAGGGCATCGGCCTCCTGATTGTGTACCCTCGAGATGCTCTTGACGTCGAAACCGAGAAGTGCTTCTCCATGCTCCGGCCGATCTTGAGGTAGCTTGCCATCTCCGGGTCTCGGGCCATGTACTCCTTTTCGAGACTTGCTCGGCGATGAGCTGGGAGTCGGTGTAGACGGTGACCCTCCGGGCTCCGAGGGCTCGAAGCTGCCGGAGCCCGAGGAGGACACCCTCGTATTCCGCTGCGTTATTTGTCGTTGGAAACGCGAGCGAAGCCGAGTACCGAAGCTTCTGGTTGCTTGGTGAAGTGATGACGGCAGCACATCCTGCCCGGAGGAGCCCCAAGCCCCATCGACATGTACTGTCCAGAGCGGCTCTTGGGGCATCGTCTCCGGGATCGGCGCGGGTGTCCACTCGGCGATGAAGTCGGCAATGATACCGGACTTGATGGCTTTACGAGCCACGAACTTGATGTCGAAGGCCGCTAGCTCGATGGCCCACTTGGCCATGGTATCGGACGCGTTCCTGTTGCCGAGGACGTCCTTCAGTGGGAACGAGGTGGGCACCGTGACCTCGTGGCCTTCGAAGTACCGGCGCAGCTTCCGTGATGCCATCAGCACGGCGAGCGCCAGCTTGGTGACGACGTTGTAGTTGAGGCGGGCTCCGGAGAGGGCTTCCGACACATAGTATATGGGCTGCTGCACCAGCTTGTCGCCGACGAGGACTTCATGCACGAGGACCGCGCTGATTGCTGCCGGAGCGGCCGACACGTACAGTAGAAGTGGCGCCTTCGGAGGCGGAGGGCGAAGCGTGGTCGCCTTGACCAGGTAGGACTTGATCTCTTCGAATGCTTTATCTTGCTCGTCCCCCCAGCGCATCGGGCCGGAGCCCCGAAGGCATTGGTAGAAGGGGAGGCACTTCTCTGCGGCGCGGGAAATGAACCTCCCGAGAGCTGCGAGTCTGCCGGTGAAGCGTTGTAGCTCCTTGGTGGTCTTGGGCAGCTCCATGTCGGTGATGCCTTGATCTTCTCCGGGTTCGGGTCGATGCCTCGCTTGGAGACGAGGAAGCCGAGGAGTTTGCCGGCGCGCACGCCGAAGGTGCATTTCGCCGGGTTCAGCTTGAAGCCCACCTTGCGCAGGTTGGCGAAGGTTTCGGCCAAGTCGCCGAGGTGGCCGGTGTCGGAGGTGCTCTTGATGACGACGTCGTCGATGTAGGCGGCGGCGTTTCGGTTGAGCTGGTCCCCGAGGGTCTTCTGTATTGCCCTGGAGAAGGTTGCTCGGCGTTCTTAGGCCGAAGGGCATGCGGACGTAGCAGTAGGTCCCGTCGTCGGTCTTGAACGCCGTCTTCTCTTCGTCTTCGGGGGCCATCCATATTTGGTGGTACCCGGAGTAGGCGTCGAGGAAGCTCATGAGCTCGCATCCGGCCGTGGAGTCGACCAGCTCGTCGATACGAGCCAAGGGGAAGTCGTCCTTCGGGCATGCCTTGTTGAGAGTGGTGTAGTCGATACACATCCTCCACTGACCGGTGTGTTTCTTGACGAGGACCGGGTTCGCGAGCCAGGTGGACTTGTTCACCTCCCGGATGACTTGCACATCCTTAAGTTTCTGGATCTCCGCCCGAAGCGCCACTTTCTTTTCCTCCGACCACTCCCTCTTTCTTTGCTTGATGGGAGTCACCTTCGGGTCGATGTCGAGCTTGTGCTCGATGATGCTGCGGTCCACTCCGGAGAGCTCGCTGGTTGACCACGCGAAGACGTCTTTGTTGTTCCGGAGGAGGTCAATGATGCTTGCTTCCAGTTCCGGCGGGAGCCCCTCGCCGACGAGGACGGCTTGGTCGAGGCGATCGGGAGATAAGACCACGCTCTTGACCTCACCGTCGACGCGCGCCTTCGGAGTGCCGGCCGGAGGTGTCGGTGTGGCCGCTTCGACCGTTTCGGGTTTCGGCTTGCGTCGGAGCGGGTGCACTTGCTTCTGGCCAGGCGTTTGGCCATGCTCGATGCGGCGGGCGGCGAGTTGATCACCATAAACAGTGATGACGCCGTTCGGAGCCGGAAGCTTCATGCAGAGGTAGCCGTGGTGGGTGACTGCGTTGAATGCGTTGATGAGCCCCCTGCCGAAGATGGCGTTGTAGGCGTAGGGCATGTCGACGACGTCGAAGGGGATCAGCTCGGTGCGGTGTCCCGCGGGCCCGGAGAAGGAAACTGCGATCTTCACGCTCCCGAGGGCGTGAATTGGCTCTCCCCCGAAGCCGACGAGGGGGCTGTCGGAGGCCCGTAGCTCAGATCGGGGGATGCCCAGTTGGTTGAAGGCGTCGAAAGATGACATCAGCGGAGCTGCCGCCATCAATAAGCACGCGACGGACCTCCGTCCCGCGCATGTTGGCGGTGATCACGAAGGCGTCCTTGTGCGGGTACTCCATCGGGCGAAGGTCGGCCTGAGTGAAGGTGATCGGTACGTGCGACCAGCGGCATTGGGCCAATGGCGGATGGGCGGCCACGTGGTTGACCCTTCGCACGTAGTCGCGACGCTGCCTCTTCGAGGCGTATGGCTGACTGGAGCCCCCAGTGATGGCCAGGATGACGTTGTGACTGGTTGGGTGGTGGTCCGGAGGCGGGGGCAAGGCCTCGCCCGCTCCGGAAGCCCCATGTATGACGTTGACTCCTCGCGCGGCGTCGGCATCGCGGCGCTCCCTCGCCTCACGCAAGGCGGCGATTTGGGGGCACTGCTTCGACGTGTGGCCCTGATTGACGCCATGCACCTCGCAGTATGGGTCGCGAGAGCTTCGATTGTTGTATCGGCGACCGTTGTCGGAGTGCCGCGAGTTGTTTCGCGAGCCACCGGAGCGATTGTCCGTCCTCTGCGGGCTCCGGCTTCGGGAGTTGTCGATGTTGTTGACCTCTCGGCGCTGGGAGCGGTGGCCTCGGCGATCATCCGGGGGGTCGTCGCTTCGGTCGCTGTGACGCTTCCCCCGGTCGTTCTTCTTTTGGCTTGCTCACGCCTCCTTCTCGCGCCGGAAGTCTTCATCGGCATGTGCATGTGCCTCCAGGATTTGCAACAGGTGGGTGCAGGTCTTCGGCTCGGTCCTTCGGATCTCGGACCTCGCCGGGCACAGGCTCATGCCCTTGGTGACGGCTTCGATGATGATCGAGTCTGGTACTCCCTCCACCTGGCACTTGAGGTGGATGAAGCGCCGGGTGTAGTCTTGCAGTGACTCGCCGTCCTTCTGCTTGCACGCCTGAAGGTCTGCCGCCGTGACCTTCGCGGCGTAATTGCCTTGGAAGTGGATCTGGAGCTGGTCCCGAAGCTGCTCCCATGAGTAGATGCTGTTCGCCGGTAGCTTGGTGTACCATGTCTTGGCGATCCCGCTCGAAGCGAGGACGAAGGCCTTAGCCTTGATGTCGTCGTCGCCCCCTGCCGACTCGATGGCGGTCTCGTAGCTGATGAAGAACTCGCGGGGGTCGGAGGTGCCGTCGAAGGTTGGCAGCTTCGCCGAGATGAACTTCCGGGGCCACGCCACCGATTGTAGCCGCGCGGAGAGCGGTTGGTTTGTGTCGGAGGAGCTCGCGTGACGCTTGCTTCCGCTGGAGTGTGTGTGCCTCTCGTCGCGTTCTTGGCGGTGTTCCGGAGTCTCGGCCTCCCGGCGACCGGTGCGTCGAAGGGTGTTCAGCTGCGCTTGGAGGTGAACCTGCTGTCGACGAGCGGCTTCGGCTCGGAGGCGATATGTTTCTTCGTCGCGATCGAAGTTCTCGAGGGCGCGCTGCCTCAGTAGTCGTTCGTCGGCTTCGCGAGCCTCGCGGTTGTACGCCTCCTGGAGCTCCGCCAGACGTTGCTCCTCGGCCACGGCTTCGGCGAGCCCCCTCTGGCTCCGCGCTTCGGCTTCGGCGTTCCTGCGAGGTGGTTCCATCGTTTCGTCACGACGTTCGATTTCGCCCGTGTCGATGTTTTCTTAGTCTTCGGAGGAGCCTTCGGCGCCTTCGGCCCCTTCCTCCACCGCTGGAAGGTTGGCGTTGGTTGCGTTGTTTTCCGAAGGTGGCACCACCGGGTCCGGTGCCGAAGGGAGCGTCGAGGCCGAAGGAAGCGTCGAGCCGTTGGAGAAGGTGCGGATTGTCGTCAGTGGGTCGACGCCTTCGTCCGAAGCCGCCGACCTGGTCTTCCGGGTACCTCCTGCCGGAAGGTCAGTTTTTGATTTTTCAGCCCTCTTAGTCATCTCGCCGTGGCTTCTTGTTCGATCCCCACGGACGGCGCCAACTGTTGTGGTTACAAGCCCACAATAGTAGAAGGGGGATCCTCCAAGGGTCTACCACAAGTGAGGGACCCCTGGGAAGGACCTGGGAAGGGACCAAACAGAGCCTAGAGATGTAGGTAATTAAGAGCTTGTCTTGAATGCCTTGCCTTGAGGGTGGTAGAGGGGTATTTACAGGCTGATACACCCCTACAACCCTAGAATTACAAGTACCATATTGCCCTTCCTCCAGGGCATTATGGTCATTTCCTCATTACAAGGTGAGATTCCCTAACCCTAGTGGGCCAGAGGCCATCATACATGGGCCTATCCTATAATATATATCATCTTGGGCCTTGATGGGCTTCGTAGTAGGCCAGGCCTTTGGGCCAGGGGGAGGGGACACAGTGGGCCTCCCCCAACAAACACACCTATTATTACTTGCCAGATGTACATAAATGTTCAGCTCAAAAAAAGATGATGTGCATAAATGTTCATATCTTTGTCAAGTACGCCTTTGATGAATGGGAGAGTGGCGGGTACATGTACATCCCAACGCCTGAATTCACTGCGCCCCATAACTATAACTTACAACCAACTTTAGTATCTTGATCATCAAAAAATGTTCAATAACAGTACTATGCATGATGGATGGTTCGTATAACAGTGGAGAAGCGAGCCCGCCGCAGGCGCATAAATAGCGCCGTCCGAGGCGGCTGTCGTGCCCTAAACACCGGACATCCCCAATTGCAACGAATCTACTCGATCGAGATGGCTATGCTGCTCCGCCGTTCCGCTGTTCGGGGGATCCCTGGCAACTCCGGCGCACCCTGCTGCTGTCGTCGGACGTCGGCCCGGCACCGCTGCGGGCACCCTTCTTCGCCTCGTCCTCCACCTCCACCCCCGTCGCGATCCGGGGCAGTCCGATCCGTGGGATCCTCCAGGTTTATTTGGCTTCCACCTCACGCGATGATTTGTTTGGCTCAATACACCATGAAATCACGTCTCGCGTATAGTGTCTACCCAGTTCGGTAGGGAAATCTCATGTACCCGAAACGTTTGTGTTTCCTTGGGCGCGATCGATAGAAATTCTACCGCTGAGTCTACCGTGGAAAACATTCTGATATTCAAAACGCGCGCCCAAAAAACTCGACCTGCCGGGGGAAGACCGCCCCCGACGGCATTTGCTTAAGGAGAAGAGCCTCTCACGCAGGCCGAGAAAACCCTCGAACCCCCTCCCCGATCCTACACAGGGACTCAGCTGGCCGTTGTGAGCTCCGGCGCGAGTCTTTACCATGTGCTTTGACCCGGGGAGGACGAGGGGATTTTTTTACTCCGCACTGCAGCGTGGCATATTTCAGCCACATGTGCTACAGTGCATGCGCGACACTGTAGCAAGCTACAGTGCCGCGCAGATGCCGCGGCTCGAACCCGGGGCTGACGGGAAAACTCCCGGAGCCTGGAGGCTCTAGCCACCTGGGCCAACGAGCGTTGGCAAAACGCGCGCCCAGACGTACGTTTCACCAGGGCCTCTTTATTTAGGCTCGAGTTTTTTTATTTGGGCTCGAGTTTTGAGCTTTTAGAAAAGTTGGCTGGTTGAGTAGCTGAAAAGTTGCGTGTTAGATTTTTAAGGTTGGCTTTTGTAATATATGTTAAGCTTCTAAGGATGCCAAAAGTTAGAAAAACAGCTCTCAGCTTGCTTTTCAGCTTTTAGTTCATTTCATCAGAAGTCAGCTTTTCAATACTCCAAAAGTCAGATCAGAAGTTTACTGTGAAAAGCTAAAACAAACATGCCCTAACACTCGTCTAGCAGCCTCGTCTAGACCGTTGTTGACCGTCTAGATGTGATTTTCGTCTAGAGGAGTGACTAGGGGATAAACTCGGCGTCAACTCCACGTCTTGCGTCTAGACGTCGTCTAAACGCATTAAACACGCGTCTAGAAAAACACTGCTTGCAGCAAAGTAGAAAGATGATGATTGTATTTTCTTTCCCGTTTAGATTGTAGTACTGCCATGTCAGCTCAAACTGTGCATTTACATTGATTTTATCTGCTATTTTCAGGGGCACCGTCATTACAGCACACCCCATGAATCTGAAATGACCATGGTGGGAGACCAGAAGGTAACCTTCCTAGGGAAGCTTGAAAGCTCTCAGAAAATTCCTTGCAGAAAGGTGAACTTGCTGGAGATTGTTTCGAATAAAAATGCATTCTTGGCTGCCCATTGCTATCCAACTCAGTTCTTTTTGCCTTGAATCTCTTTGCCTGATAACATGTTGTAGTACTATTTCTGCTTGATGAAGTGAGAAACATTTATGGAGGCTCTTGGTCACTGCTGTTTTCTTTCCCCATAATTCTTCTTGCAGGTACTGGGAACCACGAACTGATAACGACAAGGCTTTGCTGTTAGTGGCTGTACCCATGTGCCTTCTCATTGTCGAGCAAACGTGGGAAGTTGAATGCTACAGGAGGAGGGTTGTAGCTATGTTGAATGCTGACAATGACAAATGTTGCTAAGTTATCTACTTATCTGGCGTGGCAAACGATTTAGCCACTCTGCTTGTTATATGTGGCAAGACGATTGGATCAGACTCCCTGTGCTTGAGCTTGACTATGTGTATGCTGTGGTGGGCTTAATTCAGCTAGTGGTATAACCGCCATGACAGACATTGATTTGTCTGCAGCATATATGTGCTTTGCACTACAGATTGACTGTCCATGGTTTGATTTATCGTTGATATCATCAACGTAAATTTATATATTCTTTAAATGAGTTGTTTAATTTGCGATGTCACTGATTGTAATGCACCACTGCATGGTTATGCAAGTTTTTTCTTGAAAATAATATTTATTTAATTTAAAATTGCAGAACAGGGTACTAGATGAAAAAATTGTAAAAATGGGTGTCAGTCGGTCATCTAGTAGGTCATCTAGTGACCGATGGATGACTAATCGGTCACTAGAAAACCGAAACGCCTTTGCCGGAACTAATCGGCCATCCCGCACCGATAGAAGCCAATTCGCAACGCAGACTTGCTCTAATAGTAAAAGCTCCGTGAAATATATGGATACTTCTGCTTGCCTGCTGTGGATGAGCATGAATGCATAAGATGTAAGACAATACAAGTATTATCAGAAGTTTAAAGGGGTCTGGTAGAGCACCTCCAATGATTATGTGTAATTCATCTCTAAACGTGAGTTTAAAGTTTTATTAGAAAAACATCCTTCCAACGGTTCTCTAAACACCCTCCCTAAATTCACAGTCGGTCCAATTTTCCCTAAAGTGTCGCCACATCTAGTGATGCTTTTCGCACTCCAACCTAGGCCACTTAGCTCTTCCCGCGACGATTTCATCCCCATGCGCTACAAATCGCGCCCGCACATGAGAGAACTCCATTCTTTAGCTCGTGCCGCTGCCGTCATGGAGTAGAGTGGATTCGTGCCATCGTCGCCTTCAGCCGACCCAGATCCCCACCTTGCCGTCCTCGACTCCCCACCTCACCGTGACGCGCCGCCGCCCAAACCGCACGTGAAAAAGTTGATTGTTTGCTCGCACCATCGCGTCCATGGCGTAGGCAGTTGCCGTATCTGCCGTCTGCTGCTCCCGACCTCAGGCCACGTGGGGTTCGCACTATCATGCTCCCGTCAAAGCGCCATGACAAAATTTGAGATTCATTGTGAAGCTCGCCGGCGTCCAAATTGAAAACGACATATTCCAATTAAGCTCATCCGCTCATGGCCGAGCATGGCGACACCGCAATTGAGCTCCTCTGCCCAGGTCAAGCCTGTCGAAATCCCTCTCTTTCATACGCACGCCATGGCCGGATGCGCTGAAGGAGGCGTGGACAGTGCCTCGTTGAAGTCCCGTGATGCGACTTTCCATTGCTGCTTGTTCGTCAAATTCCTTCTTCCCCATTTTCAAGCTCCAGCCGCAAATCAAAAAAAATTGCGTCACAAACTGCGAACTAAACCAAATTGATCACGCATTCACCTTCTATGCATAACTCTGGCCAGGCATCGCTGCCGGCGATCCATCTCCGAGAGGCGATCGATGTAAGGATCGAGTGAAACAGAAGCAGGTAGTATACCTGTTCGCTCTCTCTTTAAGGGTCTACTGACAGATGATGTGGCATCAATTTGATTTATTCGGGAATCAGTTTTAGCGAACTGTTAGAGGAGAGGTTATTTTTTGCTGTCAATATTTTTAAAGCACTTCCAAAACTAGTCTTTTGGGAGTAAATTTTTGTGAATTGTTGGAGATGCTCTTAGGTCTGTTGGTGATTTCTAGCATACTATTTTATATGCTAACTGCGTCTTATTTAGAGCATAAATGTCATCATTATAGGCCATTAACCTTTGATAATAGCACTATATTGTATATATGTCGTTCTGGAGATTTATTGCAGAAATAGATGAAAAGGACGATATTCTGGGCATTGTGGCTGATCTGGTCCTGAAGAGAAGAAGAGCAGCAGAAAAGGTTCACTGTGCCGACCGGCACAGCCTTGTGCCGACCGGCATAAGGGACTCCAAGGCAATCGAACCTGGCCCACCATTCAGTTGATTCTAGAAGGAAGTCATCCAAAGCAATCTTGGGAGATATTCGTCACGAAGAGATAAAAAATACTCGAAGATTTAAAAGAGCAATGCAAGACTTGATCTCGAAGAAAACTGATTGGAAGGCTCACATGGAAGCTACCTAGGACTTTGGAACCGACTTAGAGAGGAGACAGAGCTGGACACGAGGTGTGACGATCGGCACGGCACGAGGACTCTCTTTTCGAGATCCTTTTCCTTTTCGAAGCACAGCCCTATATAAACGTGTAAAAGCCCTAGGGTTCGGGATCCACCGCCAGAGGGACAACACAGCTGTAAGGATCGTGTGGCCGAGAGGGAGGGGTGAATCGGACACACCATGAATTAAAACTTTTTGCACTTCTAGCTACTCTAACTAATTGCACAAGTAAAGGATACATAACTAGAGAGTACATGTGCACTATGTGATAGTGATCAAGCAAGGATAACCATGTGCTAGGACTTGTACATGCTAGGAGCAAGGTATATATGAGCATATAAGAACAACCTAGCATACGACAATATACAAGATAAGCTCAACAAGTCCTACACATGCTAGTGTATAAGGTAAAGGCAATCAAGCAATCTAGCATGCATATGGATAACACATACGGAAGCTCAAGTAAGTCCTATACATGCTAGTGTATAAGATAGATAGACAAACAAACTAGCATGCATACAAGTAACACATGGGGAAGCTCAAGCTAGTGATCATGATAACAAGATACAACATAAAGCATAACAAGATCACTAGATGATATCAAGCAAGTGTATGAGTTATGAGCAAGTAGGTACACATAAGGAAAGCGCATATCACTAGAGATAACGAAGAGCTAGCACACGGAAACAATCATCAAGCAATCATATGATAAGCACAAGATCTACTACATGCATATAAGATAAACAAGATAGTAAGTGCAAGTAGTAGAGAGTAAGAGTAAGAGATTGCTCATCAATTTTTCCCGTGGTCTCGGAAGGATGGCGCCTTCCCCTACTCCACGTTGGGTCACTCCCGTCGGAGTCTCGACCCCGTCCCTCCGCTCGATAGCGATCTCCTCTAGAGCACACTCCACCCTTTAAGCCGGTGATGTCCCCTAAGAGCACGCTTCACTCCTCGAGTGAAGTCACGGGCTTCACCCCGCCGCACACCGGCGATGCTCTCCTCCTTAGGACCATCCACCGCTCTTGAGTGAAGTCGCGGGCACGTCCCGCCGGGCTTCTCCCGGGTACTCCTCCGAAGGTAAGGCTCCGCACTTGATGCGTGCCAAAGGGCGCTCCACTAGTGATGCTTCTTTCGCACGGGAAGCTCCAAGACCGTGTACAAACTTGTGTCGGCTTCCACACTCTCTTTGGCAAGCTCAACACCGACGCCTAACCGGTCTAGGCCTTGCCATAGACCAAGGGTAACAAACCAAGACCGCCTCCCTATGACCACACTAGTCCTAGAGGTGGATGGATGCTCTCAACCCTCTCAAGCACTAAGCTTTCTTCTCCAAATCTTCTCCATGTGCTTCTCCTCTCTCTTAAGCACCAAGATTTCTCTCTAAAGCCTCTCCATGTGCTTCTCTTGCATCCTCTTGGATCCCACTGTGTTTCCCCACTGATAACAATGGCCAAAGGCACCCCAAAGGGCCAAGGAACCGGCTATTTATAGGCCTCCATCCATAAACTAGCCGTTGGACCAAAAGTGCCCAGATTCTACAGTCACCGTATGATCAACCAAAATGATCACCGTATCATACGGTGCTCTCCAGACAGGCTGCAGTAAATTGCCTGTAATTTTTTGCTCCAAACTCCGATTGGGGTGTTCTATATATCAATGGAAAGCTCTTGAAATTCCCCATAACTTTGATTTTGGGCCAATCTCCAAATTCTGTCATCTTCGATATGATATGGCCATCGTATGATTGAAAGGTCAGTTCATATCATTTGTGCAAACAGCCTCCAGTGTTTTGCTCATAACTCTCAGCTTCGAACTCCGATGAAGGTGTTCCACATATGCACGGAAAGATCTTGAAATTCTCCACAACTTTCATGTTGGTTGGATCTCCAAATTCTGCCATCTTGACCACCGTATTATACGGTGACCACTACCATATCATACGGTGACTTCATTTTTTCAGCTTCGCAGGAACTCCTTATTCTCTGGAAATCATACGGTGCTCACCGTATCATACGGTGACTACCAACGTATATTACGGTGACTTCTTTTTTCTTCTTTCCAGAAACTTGTGTCTTCTGTCTTCATCCTCCGACCTCACCGTGTGACACGGTGACTACCGTCGTATCATGCGGTGACTCCTCTGCAGTTCAAACTTGATTATTTCCTCGATTCTTGCTTCCAACTTCACCAAACTTGATTCTTCTTCTCCTCTGCTGTCACCCTAGTGCCTGAGAGATTCTCTGAGCATCCAAACACCTCTACCACTAGTGTGACCTAAGAGAAACGACTCGATCCCCCTTGATAGTTCGGTTGTTCCTATGGACTCAAGCCTACATCTACACCAAGCCAACACTTGCTTGGATCTAGCATGTCCTTAGCCTTGATCCATCTTCTCAAACCGTGACCTCCATCAAGTCCTTGATCGTTGTCGTCATCCTTCAACGAAGCTTCTTCATGTGACCTAAAGAATATGCATGAACACCTTTCCTACATCCAAAGATGTTAGTCACAATGATCTAGTTGTCACAAAGGACAACTCGATCGAAGCATCATATAATGTGCATAAGATATGTAACAAGAACATCATCACATAATAGACAAGATCATCATGGCATATGATATAAAGTAAAACCAACATGATGATTAAGAGTATGTCAAGGTATAAGATACATAGAGGAACACATGACATACTCACCTTGTCTCTTACCTCATGTGCGTAGTGGTTAGCTCGTAGGGTAGTCCTCATGTTCACTTCTTCTCTTTATCAACTTCCTTGCAACCTTTAAGGTGTTGGCACTCCAATAGTATATCACTACATCCATGAGACTAAACATCTTGCACTAGCAAACCTTGTTAGTCTCATTAACCATGTGACATCAATCACCAAAACCTATGAACCATGCTCTAGGTTCATTGATCTTACAACAGCTAGTAGGTTTAGAGCCATCGGGGCTTGCCCCGTTCCTCATGTTCTCTAGTTGTTAGATCAAGAACCGCTGGTGCTAAGAGGTGATCCATCAAGGTAGGCTTACTAGATGGAGATGTATCTTGTACTATGTATTATCAAAGTATGGTTGAATATGTTGATGAATGGTTTTGATTATTGCTTGCCTGGATTTTATGGTCTTTACATGCACTTGTTCCTACGCTTAGTGACGACTAAGTATTAGATGTTATCTTAACTGTGGTGGCAATAAGAGGTGAGAGATTCAATCTCTCACTATCTCTATTGTGGTTAAGTTAATATCGGGATCTTGTAATGCGTCATAATTGCATATTGTCTCTGTACCTCAACGCGCTGGAATATGCGAAATCCTTGAGATGATGTGTAGAGTGGGCGGAGGCTACCGATTAAGGAGGATTGGTCGTGACAGGGCTCGACAGAAAGGGGTTTCTTCCTGCCGATCTTTGGTTATTAATAAAGTAAATCCGTTTATGATGCTATTTAATTAGGCTTTTTGGTTACGATCTCAACTAGCAGACTTTGGCTAACTTACTCCGTGATTTAATCAGGTTCCTTAGACTGTTCCAGCAACACTCAGACAATCCAGCCTCCGTGCGGACCGGCACACTGTCTGTCCGATCGGCACATCCCCTGACTTTCCTAAAACTCACGCTCACGCTCACTAGAAAGCCTGGCTAACTATTTTACTGATAATTCTGTTTAATTCCCATTGGTCTCTGTGGATTCGATTAACCTTGGAATACTCTTCTGAGGGAAAAAGTTATAACGTACACCGTCCACTTGTGATATATAAGTTAGGTGCATACAAACGACCAATAAGGTCCATACAACCATGTTATCTAGGAGATCAAGGCGCAAGCTGTTAGATTCGTCTGACTTTAGTTTAGAAATGAAGCAATTTTAAGTGGATTTTAAAAATGAAGAAATTTTTAGTTGATTTTAAGAGACAATATGGACCACGTTCGCCTTTAGTTTAGAAAATGAAGCATTTTTAGTGGATTTTAAAATTAAAAGATACTCCTACCATGAATACAACGGACCTTATGGCTTTTTAGAGAGCTATATAGATAAAAACTCTCGCAAAAAATAGATAAAACTTTCAGAAAAAAACCGCTCAATTGCGGTAAAAAAAAAAAAGAAATCCAGGATATTACAGCCTTAACGACTAACGGAGTCCCGATTGCGCACGTGTGAAATGTACCAGCTGAGTCGCACACCCTCCGCTTGCTATTTTTGCACCTAATCATTTACCCCAGGCTGCACCAGAGCCTAGAGCCGCCACGCTCCGGGCCCACCTGCAGCGACCCGCGACGCCCGAATCAGCGCAGATCCGCGATTGGTCGACGCCGCCTCCTCCCCCTCTCCTTCCCCGCGTCGCTCGTCCCCGACCATTCCCCCAAATCCCCGACCTCCAGCTCCCCGTCCTCCTCCACTCGCGCCGCACCCGACCCGCCGCCGGCCGCCGCTCGCCGTCGTACGGACGGAACCGTTCCCCTCTGTATCCGGCTTCATCTGGGACCTCCGACCGCACCCGCGCGGCCCCGCCGGATTTCTAGGGTTTCGGGCGCGCCGGCCCCCCCGGGGTCTCCAATTCGCCGGCCCGGCCCCACGCCCCGGCTTTTCATCGTCTCGGATTGCGCGCGCAGGCTCTGATCGCAGCTGGGCGGTCGTCGCGTGCTGCCCCCGCGTGGGCGAAGGCGCTCCCTTGCTTGCATGATACATCCTGCCAGCTCTGGTACAGTGCTTTTTATGCTTAATTCGGCACCGGTTTAGGTTGGATTTGTTAGAAGATAGATCCTTTCCTGTTATTGCAGTGTTGTTAGGACTTAGGAAGAAAGAATGCTCCTTTTTGTGTTCTTTTCACCTGTGACGTCACACATGCTCACCTGTGGCTTTGCTGCATCCAGCCGCGCTGCGCGGGATGACTGAGAGTGTCTGAGGCTTGGCCCGTGGCGAAGATGAATGTGGGGCAGGCTGCCCACCTGTCCGGGCAGATGTCGGGGCAGGCGGTGCAGATGAATCAGGTTGGTGGCAGCGGCGTTGGTGTTGGCGGCGCCGATGGGCTGCCGCAGCATCAACCGATGCAGGATGCAGTGAGCCTCGGTGGAATTGATGCGCAGTTTGTGATGCTGCGCAACAGTATGCGCGAGAAGATGTAAGTGTTCATTACTGTTGACTTTCACTCAGTAGAGTATTTTGTAGTTGGATTATTAATTGTACTTAGTTTGTGAGGCACTGCTGGCCAATACCCGGAATTACGAGACAAATCCAAATTGATAAGGTGATAAGGGCAATAAATAGTACCCATATCAACCGTTACGCCTGTAAAGTTACAACCTTTCCATGATTACTAAGACGACAGCTGATTTACTACTTGCGTTATTTGACTTCCCTAAAAATTATGAGGGGTTTAACATAAATTCTGAAACTATTTGGGTCCCCTTCCGAAGCCCACAATTTAGGCGGGGATCATTCTTTGAGTCCAATAATAGAAAGGTACACGGCAGCATTTTTGACTCATTATTCTCAAAACTGCAGATTCGAGTATATAGGAAGGAAACAATCTTCGGCTGAGTGGCGGCGGCGGTTGCCTGAACTAGCGAGGCGACTTGAGGAGATCTTATTTAGAAAATTTTCAAACAAGGTATTTCTATAGCTTCTGCCTTTTCTTTTGCATATCTTATTCTACTATCGATTAAATATTTTTCTTTATATTTGTGTTGCTCGAACAGAATGACTACTACAATATGATGAAGGGACCAGTTGAGCCACAATTGCAATTTGCTATTAAGACCTTGAGTGCTCAGAACCAACAAAATAATCAAACGCCAAGACAGACAGCATCTTCGTCTGGCTATGGCACGATGATCCCGACACCTGGTATGACACAAGGTTCCAGTGGAAATACTAGGATTCCCTATGTTACAGACAACAATGCGCTTTCATCGTCTGGTGCAGGCATGGTTCCTCAGAATGCCAACATGGGTACCTCGATGCAAGGTGCATATAATTTTACTAAGTCGTTTGGGTCTGTTTTCTGTTACCTGAAGTTCTTATCTAGCTGTGATGTAGGGTTTATATGCTAAAATGTCAGCATATCTCTGAGTCTCTCGCTTGTATGTCTTATCTGATGGTTATATTCATAAACTAGAGCATGCCTTTTGGCATCTTTTTTTTTTAAATGGATTAGTTATTTTAATAACAACCTCAAGCCTACGGACCAAACTGGCTCACCATATATGATGATCCTTTTTTTTTGGCTGGTATCTTTATACGCCTCTGCTTACTCACAAAATCCTCCTGGCAGGCTCAATGTCCAATGGATACCAGCATTTAACTACCAGCATTCAACAAAACACTATCACAAATAGTGGCCAATCTACCATGGGCCCAGGTGGTGTTCAGCGAATGATACCAACTCCCGGATTCAGTAATCAACAGAACGTTGCAAATTCAGACTATTCAAATGGAGCTGGATATTTCAATGGTGACTCAGCTGTGGCGCCACATATGCAGCACCAGAAGCAATTTCCAAGCAACCAAAATAGCCATCAAATCCAGCATATTGGGGGCCTCAGCAATTCTGGAATACATTCAAACATGCTGGAGAATTCTTCTGCATATGGTTTATCTGATGGACACATGAACGGTGGAATGGGAATGCATGGGTCTAACATGCAGCTAACAAACAGGACTAGCGCACCCGAAGCATATATGAATATATCCCCTTATGGCAGTTCGCCTAAACCTCTACAGCAACAGTTCAATCAGAACACTACACAGAGGATACCAAGTAAGCTTGCTGTCTTTTGGCATTTACATCCTCACTTTTGCTGCCCTGTTATCAATGCTTTATCCTGTACGACATAATCTTGAGATTCTATTTGCAAAGAGTACAAATCAGATAGTGGCATATGGGCAACATTATAAGGGACTCCTCAAATTCATATCGCATAAACTAACATACTGGAGTATTTTTCTCCGGTAAGTGAACACATGAAAATAAATAACACACGCCTGCAGATCTAGCCCTTGCTGCTGGAGCTGTCAGCTTATGAGTCATTTATTGCCAGGAGTCCTTAACCAGAGGACCTTTGTATCTGAGTATCTACAGACAATGTAAACGTAGACGGTTAACGGTAGACAGTTAGTCGACCATCGTTAGTGTTTAATCTGTTTCAGTGGCCATTTAGTCGCGATAAACGGTCGTTTAAATGGGCTAAATGACCGTTTGGGCATAGACGATGGTCACCCCACCAGCGTTGAGACGCCATTTAAATGGAGTTTAATTCCGTTTAGGAAAACATGGTCTACAGATGGAGTCCTGTAGGCATCCACGATTTTGCTGTTTTGATAGTTGATTGATGATCAGGGGGCATCTTGGTCGAACTATAAACTGGTGTTATAAGTTTTAATAATGAATGATTCAAAATGGTGGCTCTGGTTTGACAATATCAGATTATCCTCTTGCGAAATACACAATCTACGGGGTGTAGATATATCTTTTTACACCTCTATGATTGTGCATGGGGAGGCTTCACAGCTTAATTTTGTTGAATCAGCATGATACTGTTCTTCGTTGACTCACTTTTCATGTACTTTAGTTTTCATACAGATAAATATTCTGGCACCTGTGGCATTCTAATAAAGTACATTGTATTACTTTCCCTGTGCAGCATCAGTTGATATGGCTGGTTCTGGCAGTTTTTATGGTACTGGTTCTTCTGCTTTGGCAACAGCAAATAATCAGAGCATGAATGCTGCAAATTTGCAGTCTAGATCAAGAATGAATCCAATGTTAGTTTCCAATCAGTTGAACATTCAGTCAATTCAACCACAGCCTCAGATAAAAACTGAGGCTATGGATCAATCAGATAAGGTGAATTTTCAGTCATCACAATTGACTCATGAGCAACTACTCCGCCAGCAGCACTCCATGCAGCAACATCAGATGCAGCCGAATTCCCAGTTTGTACAGAATCAGTATCATCTAAACCAACAACAGCAAATTCCACAACATCAGCAGTCGATGCTGAGAAGCAATTCCTTTAAACAGTCTCAATTGGTTTCCAGCCATTCTATGCAACTGTCAGAACATGGGGCTCTGCAACAGAGTGAGCTGATACCTTCACAATCTACTGATACTGTTGACCTTCCAAATTTCCAGGGTCAGTACCAGCAAAGAAGTGCTCATGATAATGTCAAAGGAGGACAGATGTTTGGTCATTTATCTGGCTCTCAAAATTTCCATGCTTCTGGATCACATGATTCTCAGCAGTTGCTACCCCCCAATCCTCAACTTGATGATGGCTCCAATGATGTCAATTATGGGCTGAAAGGACCACAGACAGATCAAACGCTGCAGCCCCAATGGCAGTCTCAAACAATAGAAAAGGCTTCTGTTACTACTAATTCACCCCTTGAAAAGCAAATACAGGAAGATTTTTGTCAAAGAACAATGACACAGGATGGAGCACAACAACCATTTTCGTCTGATTGGCGTCTTTCTCGTTGCACTGTGACTTCAACTGATCCTTCATTGCCAAAGCTCTCGGGTGGAGGATTTGAACAGATCACTGGGAATGTCTATTACTTTCGTCAGATAAAGTGGCTACTGTTACTATTACATGCAAAAGCATGCTCATATCCTGTTGGAAGTTGTAAATTCCATCAGTGTGTTCAGATGCAGGAGCTTATCAAGCATTTTCAGAACTGTCAAAGAAAAGACTGTTCGTACAGGGGCTGCAGTAAGTCGAAAATGGTGTCTCAACATTACAAGACTTGTGTCGATGAGCAGTGTCCTGTATGTAGCAATGTTAAGATGTTTTTGCACCGATCAGCTGAACAAGCATCTAAGCAAAAAGCCCTCGAATCTAAAAAAATTGCCCAACAGAATACAGCAAGAATCCCGAATGGGGTAGAAACTGATAGAATGGACATTGACCCTGTGTCGGCTGAAGTGTTTGATGATCAACCATCTGTACCAAAACGTTTAAAGATGCAGCCTGCATCACCCAGTGCTCCAGGGAATGAGGTCTCTGTAATCTCTAATCCTCATGTAAACCCTGGGTATGTTTCTCAGGAATCACATCCTGAACTGCTTGAGCACAATAACAAGATGACATACATGAAACGGGAGGTTGACGTGAAGGCTGACATGCGAGCCCCACAGAAGCCCCCAAAGATCGGTTATGGTATTGATGGAAATGTGCCTACAGCGAGGCATAATGTGATTCCTGGTGCTTTGAATGAGATGAACTCTCATATCAAGCAAGAAAATGTGTCTATTGACAAAGAGACCAGCGGTAATGTCCTTGAGGTTAAGAATGAAACAAATGATTCAGCTGATGCTACAGTGTCTAAATCAGGAAAACCAAAGATAAAAGGTGTTTCATTGACTGAGTTGTTCACTCCTGAACAAATAAAGGAACATATTGACAGTCTAAGGCTGTGGGTTGGTCAGGTATGTTTCTTCAAGTACCTATCTACAATACCCCAGTCCATTCATGTTCTGATTTCAGCCTATTAGGCCCATGTTGTTCGAGAGTGGTGGGATTTGTCCCTCGTTGTTTGGATAGGCCCATAATTTGCCAAAAAACTTTAGAGAAATTCTGGATGTTTTCTCTTACATTTTGTGTCAATATGGCAAATTTTCTATTGGATATAACTATTTTGTTCACAATTCATATCCTGTTCTGCAATATTATTTATATGGTTAGAATGTTAAATGTAGTTTCTTTGAGGAACTAATGTTTACGTGTTTTCCATGTGACAGAGTAAGGCTAAAGCTGAAAAGAATCAAGCTATTGGTCACTCTGGAAATGAGAATTCTTGCCAGCTTTGTCGAGTGGAAAAACTTACCTTTGAACCTCCACCAATATACTGTTCTCCTTGTGGAGCTCGGATAAAGAGAAATGCACCATATTACACTGTCGGCACTGGTGATACACGCCATTATTTTTGTATCCCTTGCTACAATGAGTCGCGTGGTGAGACCATTGAGGTTGAAGGTCAAGCATTTTTGAAGGCTAAATTAGAGAAAAAAAGAAATGACGAGGAAACTGAAGAATGGGTAAGTTTCCATTTTGATTATGTGGTTGTGTTATCAAATGTTATCAAAATTCCTGATATCTTTCTTGAATGATAAATCTTTTCCAATGATGCATTCTGCAGTGGGTTCAATGTGACAAGTGTGAATGCTGGCAACATCAAATCTGTGCTCTATTTAATGGCAGAAGGAATGATGGAGGAGAAGCAGAGTATACTTGCCCGAATTGCTATGTTGAGGAGGTAAAACGCGGGCTTCGGAAACCTTTACCACAGAGTGCTGTTCTTGGGGCAAAAGATTTGCCGAGAACTATTCTTAGCGATCATATAGAAGATCGGCTTTTTAAACGCCTTAAGCAGGAGAGACAGGACCGGGCCGCTGCTGCTGGGAAAAATATTGATGAGGTAGTGATTTTATGTCTTATTTGTGGACAGGATGTTTATAAAGGCACAAAGAGTTAAGTTTGTTATTCAACTTATTTCTTAAAATGTAGCTATCTGTTCTGTATGATGATAGATGTCTGTTCTCAGTGTATGTTTAGGTGTGATTTATTTTTTTGACACCATGTGATTAACTGCAGTGTACTTGGTTGCCCAACCTGGTCTGTAGTTAGCTATCAAGTTTTGCTGGATAACCAGTCAAAGGTTGATATATGCTGAATGGAGCAAGGTTTATTGGTTGGGAGTGACTTTACTGTCTTAGATGAAAGCATACAAAATAAATTCCATCTAACTTGTGACATATGAGTCATATATCAAAATGAATTTAGATAATTGTTCAAAACTTGTTAAATTGCAGAGCCAAAAACCTTTTTTAAAAAAATAAAAATAAATAAATGGGCAGATTCTTTGTGCAATTAGAAGACTCAAGCACATTTGGACTCTGCTGATTTATCTGATTTAGTTGGTTGTCCCCAAAACGTCATGAAAAGTTATGAACAGTTGACAGAACAATCCAAAAACATGTGGGTACCTCTCCATAACATTTCAAATAAAAAACTTGGCCTCGACATCAAGTAACAAAAAAACAGAGATCAAGCTATGAACATTACCTGACTGGTACTGTTCATAGAACAGTTTCAAGTCAGTGTTATTCGCAGCCTGATTTCTCTTTTTTGTTACTTGGTGTGTAGGCTGAGTTTTGATTTAAAATTTTGTGGAGCAGTAGATACACTGATAGATGTGGTGAAAAATTTCAGAAAATTTCATGACTTGTGCACACTGGACCACCTAAGGCCCTTGGAGCACAGGATATGATCTTCCCTTCATTCTTTCACACTTCTGCTTTTTTCCATCAAGTTTGATTCCTTCTGGTACAGTATTTCTCCCCATCGCTTTCACTTCTAATTATTCCCTGCTTATTAGGTTCCTGGAGCTGAAGGTCTTGTGGTCAGAGTTGTTTCATCTGTGGATAAGAAGCTGGAGGTTAAACCACGTTTTCTGGAAATATTTCAAGAGGACAATTACCCTACGGAATTCGCTTACAAGTCTAAGGTAAGAATTCATTCCTTTTATTCGGCATATAAATTATGACCACACACACATACACCCCTGATACCTATTCTATTTCTATGAAATGGACAGGCTGTTCTTTTGTTCCAGAAAATAGAAGGTGTTGAAGTGTGCCTATTTGGAATGTATGTTCAAGAATTTGGTGCTGAATGCGCTTTCCCGAACCAGCGTCGTGTTTATTTGTCATACTTGGATTCTGTTAAATATTTCAGACCCGAGATTAGAACAGTGTCCGGAGAGGCATTACGTACATTCGTTTATCATGAAATTCTGGTAATTTACTATCGATGCTGAGTTTTTACGATTGATATGAATGTTTTTTTATATCATCTGGTCAGAACTGTATGAAAACATTTGATGGGGTACCCCCTCCCCTATGGAGCTTGCTATGCTCCCAGTCTAATTTCAGCCCTTGATGTTACAGATAGGATACCTTGAATATTGTAAGCTGCGTGGATTCACAAGCTGTTACATATGGGCTTGCCCTCCTCTGAAGGGTGAAGATTACATCTTATATTGCCATCCTGAGATTCAGAAGACTCCCAAATCAGATAAACTCCGTGAGTGGTAAGACCTCGGATTAATACCTTTGTTACTATCCTTACTTTTTAGTTCCTGCTCTATCATTTACAATGTCTTCAACACACAGGTACTTAGCTATGCTTCGAAAAGCTTCTAAGGAGGGAATAGTCTCTGAGCTGACAAACCTCTACGACCATTTCTCATGTCTATGGGAGAATGCAAGGCTAAGGTGACTGCGGCTCGTTTGCCATACTTCGACGGAGACTATTGGCCAGGAGCTGCAGAAGATATGATCAATCAACTTCGTCAAGAAGAAGATGACAGGAAGCTCAGAAGAAGAGTAAGACAAAGAAGATCATTACAAAAAGAGCTCTTAAGGCTGCTGGCCACACTGATCTTAGTGGAAATGCCTCCAAAGATGCTATGTTAATGCAAAAGGTAAGATTTTTTATTTGATTTTTGTGCACTTCTATTCCCTTGAAATTACCCCCTCTGCTCTCTTCCTGCGTCACTCCTGTAAATCTCTCATCCATTGGCTTGCCTTCTATTACTGGGATAACATATTTACCATGATCCAATTCTCACATGTGCAGCTTGGGGAAACCATATATCCGATGAAGGAAGATTTCATTATGGTCCATTTACAGTATTCTTGCAGCCACTGTTGTATTCTTATGGTTTCTGGAAGACGCTGGGTTTGCCGTCAGTGCAGAAGCTTTTACATATGTGACAAGTAAGTTGATTTCAGTGACCATTGTGCCAACAAACAAGTTTCTAGAAGTGTTCTGTTATTTGAAAACAGCATTTTGGTTTGAATTAGGATCAATATGCGGCTTATCTAGTGTTTCTATGCTATCTCAAGAAAGTTTTGCACCCTAAGAGCCACACATGGCAATTCTAGGAAATGTAAAGTGAAAATAACCAAAACGCGTAAACCCTATGATAGGGTCATTCGGTCAACTGATCTCCTTTTGATGGTTGATAACAACATAACCAAAACGAGAATTCATCCGCGACATCACATCTGTTGATGCGGCCTGTGGCTTCTTGCCAAGTTTTGGCGGTGTTACCACGCGCCGTCTAGAATTTTATTCCGACGCAGAGTATAACGAAAGTGTCTACAGAAACATAGTATGGCTAGGTGTGCTTGGTGATCCTGATTGGTGATATATAATATTTTTCTTTGATAAAATTATTTGTATTTATACAGTTTTCCTTTTTTCAGGTGATTGAACTATTTAGCTCTTGTTAAGTTCTTTTTGTGTAACAAAATAATCTTGTTATTGCAGATGTTATGGTGCAGAACAACAACTTGATGAGAGGGAGAGGCACCCTAGTAACAGTAGAGATGTGCACATGCTCCATCCGGTAACTACATACACCCTTTATATTTACTTGTAGTAACACAGAAAATAGTCTACCTGCGATGTCCATTCTCATCCTCAATGCACTCTTATTTCTTGCAAAATAATTTGTTTCACAGCAATGGCCGCAAGCCATTCTTGACCGATGATTAGCAATGCATTATCAGTTATCACAAAATGTTTCAATGCAATACCCAACTTTGATTTGACTTTATATCAAAATCAGACGTACTTTGACTATGATTTTTGTCAGGATGTATATTCAACTATATTGTCCCATGTTTTAGATTCTAGATAGATGTCTGTTGACATATTCCATTGATTTTTTTTTTTGGAAAGTTGTTAAACAATCAATCATTTATCTAACATATGACTATCACCTTGCTGTCCAGGAGGAAATTGTTGGGATTCCCAAAGATACAAAAGATAAAGATGACATCCTAGAAAGTGAGTTCTTCGATACCAGACAGGCATTCCTTAGTCTTTGTCAAGGAAACCATTATCAATATGACACCCTTCGCCGTGCTAAGCATTCATCAATGATGGTGTTGTACCACCTACATAATCCAACTGCCCCGGCATTTGTCACTACATGCAATGTCTGCTGTCATGATATTGAAGCTGGTAAAGGTTGGCGATGTGAAGTGTGCCCAGATTTTGATGTATGCAATGCCTGTTACCAAAAAGGAGCAGTTACTCATCCTCACAAGTTAACAAACCATCCATCAGCCGCAGACCGTGATGCCCAAAATGCAGAAGCCCGGCAATTACGTGTTCAGCAGGTAAGCCCTCCCACAATATGTTGGAACATGTGATTTTATTATTTAAATGAGCAAGAACAATAGCACGTGCTTATAAACTTGACATCTGTCTAACATATAATCTTCTCCTTGTAAACCTATTGCGAGTTGTTTATCACTATTGTCATGGGAAGCTCCATGTTTATAGTCAAACTATCTCGTGATATGAAGTATTTCATGGGTTCTCAATTCAGCTATGTACGAATTATGTAGCTGTTTAGTTCCTGCAATCAAATTAAGGTAAAACTTACGAATTTGAAAAGACGGAAGCAATTCTGTGGAATTTTCAGTATTTAACATTAAACATGAAAATACATGCAAAAGAAAATTATCAATTGATGTACAGGAGAAGATAAAAGATATTTTTGAGTGACTTTTTTGTCATTGATTTGTTGAGGCAATGTAAATTTGGATTTTATTGATTTTTTTTTCCCATGTCATGCAGCTAAGGAAAATGCTTGATCTCCTGGTACATGCCTCGACATGCCGTTCTGGTAGCTGTCAATATCCTAACTGCCGGAAAGTCAAGGGACTTTTTCGTCATGGGATGCAGTGCAGAATACGTGCTTCAGGAGGGTGTGTCCTTTGCAAGAAAATGTGGTACATGCTTCAGCTTCATGCTCGAGCTTGCAAAGATTCAGATTGCAACGTGCCGAGGTGCAGGTATGTTGTGGCCCCTTTTGTTCGGTCGCACAGGCGTTGTGCGTCGTCGTAGCATTTTTGTGCTGTGCATAGCATATTAGAGTTGCTAACAATTCACTTGTGAAAACTACACAGGGATCTCAAAGAGCATCTTAGAAGGTTGCAACAGCAGTCTGATTCCAGGAGGAGGGCTGCTGTAAATGAAATGATGAGGCAAAGAGCAGCGGAAGTCGCCGGAAATGAGTAGTTGCATCTGTACAGGTATACTCTGGAAAGAAGATAGGAAGTATGCTGGTTTGCTCTCCTCACTCCCAAACCAGGAGAAGCTTGGGATGGATGATTATAGGATGTAGGTAAGAGCTGCTTCGCGTGGATTCTTTCGACGAAGGTCTTGGACATCCTTTGCCTATGGTTAACGAATAGGCTCGGGAGCCTGCCTTTTCCGAAGATTTGACGGGTGCAGCACCTTAGGTTGTAACTGGTTGCATCCCTTCCAGTTCTAACTAGCTCCACCCTGCTTACTGTGCTGATATTGTTGCCTCGTCGACAGGATGCAACCCTTGGGTGTGGTGATTCTTTTATTTGACCTGTACTAGTCAAACTGATCCTCTTGTTGCTGCTTGCTGATCGTGTATAATAGGTCTCTGGACAGTGTCCTGTGTTGTTGGAAATTTGGTGTAGTTGTTTCCCTCTCCAGTTTCTTGTCTCAATTTAGGAGAGGGATATAGGGAAACAAAAAGGGAAAAAGGGATGGGCCTCGGACAAGTATTTTTGTGTAATTCTGCCCCCATTTTGTAGAACGGATCTTTGTTAAAGTATAAAGGAAAGTAAATCCTGCATCTCTTGGAGCCGCTGCCTCTGCTTCTCCACTTCAGTGATTTTGCTCTGTTGTTGCTGGTGACCAGGGAGCATCTTGGTTCAAGAAAATGTTCCGATGGCTGATGTCTTGTTGCTCTTTTAATTTCCTCTTGTTCTTCTTCTTCTTTTTTTTTTTTGGCTTACACTGTTGTTGGGATTGGGAAATGCTGTGTAAATATATTCTTCTTATGTGGAATAGTGAATACTTCTTCAAAAGCCAAGGCCAGCGGGGGGGTGCACTGAATACTTTTCCAGTTCTCCGTGCTACGAAGTTTCTTGTCATGGCTCCATTGAAATGCTGTGAACGAAGCGATCGTGGCCCTGCTTGGGGCAACTTTTTTGAGAGGAGCTTTTGTTGGAAGCAGTAGGGGAGGAGAATCTAAAAGCCAACTGTTTGGGAACCCTGATTATTTTGTTGGAGATTGCTAGTTCGAAATGTCAAATGACTATGCTGTTGTCCTTGAACACTTTCACCTTTTGCATGACCCGCTTCTATACCTGCAACTGAACTGATTGAAGAGCTGGTAACTGTATGCATCTTCTTCCTTTCCTTGAAGTATGCTCATCTCACCTGCTATACTGGGATTGGCCATGACCTCGCCGAAGGCTTATCCAGGCCATCCGTTGCGCTATCGGACGGTGCACAGGCACCGGCCGCGCCTCCTGTATGTATGTGTATTATCCCTGCCGTGCTCGTGTCGCTCGCGTGCGGCTTCTCCTCCGCTCCGCGGCCATGGCAATGGCGGCCCGACGCCTCTTCTCCTTCCACCCCCCGTCCTCCGCGCATCCTCTCGCTGCCGCAGCCACCTTCGCGAACCCCCACCGCCGCGGCAAGCACGACGCTGTCGCGTGCAAGGCCACCGGGAAGACCAAGCCCAAGGCGAAGGCCAAGGGCGGGGAACGGCAGCAGCGGCGGGCTTTGGAGGAGCACCTCAAGCGGCGCACCCGTTCCGCGGCCGCCTTCGACGCCGACCTATATGGTCGCCTCGCCCCACGAGCACCACGTCCCCGTCCTGCTCGGCGAGGTCCTCGCCGCGTTTCGTCGGCCACGCCCGCTCCGCTCCTTCGTCGACTGCACGCTCGGCCCGCCGCCGGCACTCCCTCGCCGTACGTATCCATCCCTCCCACCCCAGTGCTGCCTTGCTCTTGCGGCATTAATCTCTCTTGCTGTTGCACCCAAGCTGTTCGACGGAATGCTGCTGCCTCCTGCGACCTTTCTGCTCTTACGTGCTTATGCCTGCAAGCTGTTTGATGGAATGCCTCTTGGGCTCTGTGTAGTAGATCATGGAGGCGCACCCGGAGATGGAGCTGTACATTGGCATGGACGTTGACCCGTCTGCGCTAGAGATCGGCCGCGGGCAGATTGAGGCCTTCCTTGCCAAGAGGGAACCTAATGGAGCGGAGGACGATGCCTTGCAGGGGACACTGCGTGCCTACACTCACGTCAAGAACTTCAAGTACATCAAGCAAGTTCTTGGTAGTGTGACGAGAACCTAGCGATTGGGTCATCTGGAGTTGATGGCATTCTCATTGACCTTGGCATGTCATCCATGCAGGTATGCTGTTCGGTTTAATGCTATGAAACTGGTGATAAGGCTCCTTCAATTCTGTTTTCTGATGGGAATTTTCTTGTTATCGCCCTCAGGTGAACAGATCTAACAGAGGCTTTAGTGTGCTTCAGGATGGCCCACTTGACATGCGCATGGACCCTAAGGTCAGTGTGTGTTGCTCTAGTTTGTGGGTCTTATATTCATTTACTCACTCATCGAATGCACCATCAATGCACATCTCTTACTGCAAGCGTGAAGTTGCAATTAGATTAAGGCGATGTATACTATATGTCACTTCAATTTATCTATAGCTCTTTTTATTTGCAGTTAATTGGATGTCAACTCACAAAATCTAAATATGGAAAGCATAATTCTGTACCACGGTTCATCCCGATTGGATTTGACCTCAGCTGTAATTTATGTTTGTGCATTTACGTAATAATTTTATGGTGATCATTTTTACATGATTAAGCATGAACATGGTGAATTAGTGCATTCTTTAATGTTGGGAACCAGACAATTTGCCACTTTAAATTAATATACCTATATAAACTTTGTCAGATGAATTAATTTATCGATAATTCTAAACTTGCCATGTTCTAGGTTTGGTGTTAAAACTATGGTCACCAAACAAGAAGATTTTATGTTTATTTCTTGAATCATTCATCATCCGTAGAGACTAGTAATGTCCAAAGACCATGAGTTCGCTTTGGTCTTGGTTTTGTCTTTACACTGGGTGCTACTCTTATCTATAGATGAATGATCTATTATTTTGGTCTTGGTTTGTCTTGGTTTAGACAGGCAGTATTAAGAGCAGAAGATATCTTGAATTCTTGGCCTGAGCTTGAAGTTGGCCGCATATTGCGTGACTATGGGAGGAAAGCAATTGGCGATCACTTCAGAAGCAAATTGTTCAAGCTCGCCAAACAGGTGGTTTGCATTCTACCAGGGAGCTTGTTGAACTTATCAGAAGAAAATGTGTTATCTCAGGAGGTATGTGCCGTCCTTTTCATGATGGTACCACTAAATGTCTCCATGGATTTTGATTGTTGTAGTATATGCATGCAAGATTTTCTTTTCTATTGGCCTCACTATATCAGTTTCATGAATTCCATATGGTTATGATTTATTGCAGTGCCATTTTGAATTTTCAGAATAGTGTATTCTACTTGCGACTTGCATTCTGAAATTATTTA
>JAAXCT010003607.1:0-29793 GCA_012490785.1 Eragrostis nindensis | reverse complement strand
TTTATTATTTGGCCCCACATGATCAAATCCTGGCTCCGCCCCTGCCTACCAGGAGCAATACAGCAGATTTCGTCGTGGTAGGCAACGGCTGCGCCGAAGGACGAGCGGTTGTACTCGTTGGTCGCGAAGGCTGTCTACGGCGCTCGCCGCTATGAAACAAACCGGTCGCGGCGGAAGTCCAGCCGGAACTTTAGTTTCTCTGCTGACGCGGCAGGGGCCATGAGGATGAAGGATCACAAGTGCTACGCTCGTCGTCGAGCTCATCGTGCATGGCCCCAACAACTGCTCCAGCATCGCTTTCGTGCGATGGGACCAAAGGGCTCCATTTCCGCCGCCACGGTGCAACCAGAGATCCCGATTTTCGCCTGCCACGACCCATGTGTTCGCTCCATTCTCCCTTGCGGCGCCATTCTCGTCTGGTGAACAAAAGGTAGCTTCTTCGATGCTCTACTCTTCTCTGGGCAACGGAGATGTCAACTCTGCTAAGCTCACAACTACCTAGGATAGCTGTAGCTCGTGCTGAGGAAAACAAACACTTTCTCTCTGATGACCACGCACAAAGCAAACCCGGACGGTGAACCCTCCTCACTGTCCTGGATTCTCCTTCTGCTTTCTTGTTGAAATTGAAAGGGGCTGTCTAGCTGACACCCGGGTGTAAGAAGAGACTCTATCACCCGGACAAAAAACAAACCTAAAATACCCAGATTTCAAACGAAACAAAATTCGGGTATATCAGCAAAGGTCAGCACCCGATTTTCCATTTCTATCAGAAATAACAGATTTGACCCAAAACAGAATTCGGGTATTTCTGCAAAGATGAGCACCCGAATTTCAAATTCCATGAAACAAATCTGAACTGAACTAAGAAAATTTGTGTGTTCCACAAGTTCTGTGCACCCTAATTTTTGAATTTTGCAATTTGAATCTGCAGTATGAAATCTGACCAGAAACATAGTAAACATACAAGGAAACAAAATATTTAGCCCACATCATTTCGTGAGATGCTGCCATTTGATACACAGGACTCTAAAATCAATGGGTAAACAAAAGCAGATTGTTAAAACAAGAATAAAACCAACTTATATACCAGTGTGTTCATGCACATGCCATAATAATCTAGTTGAGCTCAATCGATGTCACCAACACTAAATACATACCAAGTCATAGTTCATAACACATTTCAGTGCAAGTTCAGCTAGAAAATAAAGTACTTCTACAGGTTCTTAGCATGTTAGTGCTACATAAGTTCAAGCATCAGCTACATGACAACTTCAAGCATCAGCTGTTGGTGGTGCAGCAGCATCAGCCTTGTCACCATCAGAAGCATCATCTCCATCTTCATCACTTCCGGCATCGGAATCATTAGTCGGGGATGGAGGAGTAGCAGGTTCATTCTCCGCAGCCAAGACCTTGACCCTATCAAATGGATCTCGAACACTGACACGATGGCCAAAATCTTCAGCAAGCTCAGGAAAACCCAGAACCTTAACTTTGTCGAACCTGAAAGTCTTTTCCTGGTCAACAGTTGCATATGAGCTGCAGAGCAAATCAGCCTAGAGTTCAGATGAACAGTTGAAAAACACTTTTTCCTGGAGATGCGAGATGTTACGACCTTGTTGGCGTAGGGAGAAAATCTGAGCTCAGGCTTATTCTTCCTCACTGGACCTCCACAAGAACCACCTGGTCTGATGCAGCAGCACCTTTTCCAGACATCCTACCAAAAAATAACACAAAATAACAAAATCAAAATATTTTACGGAATGCAGATTTTCAAAGGGGAAGCATCATTATCTACAAATAGGTGTAACTTATTAATGCGAGAACTATAATGGAACAGCACACTAAGTTAAGCAAATAATAAATCATGTAGATGCTAACTAGTTGAATGAACAGGTCTACTTGTAGTACTATCTAAAACAAACATAATAGAATTTTCATAGTAGCAGAGATTTTTTGATGGATAACAAATTGACAAAGGATTCCTGACACCTGATGCTAACTAAAATCAACCAATGCACAGTTTTCAACGATTTTTTATGGGATACAGAACTACAAAATTAGTAATGTGCCTCCTTCATAATTACAACTGAACAAACAAAAAAACCTCAAATATTCAAATATCATTTATGGTCTACATATTTACAAAGATAATTTTGTGGCTGAACCAATCAAACAAAAAAGTTACAAAGGTTCAAATGATTTCCAAAGAGATTTGGGAAGATCATCCTTACAAAAAAGATGTAAATTAGAAACAAAAATCCTGACATACAGTTAAAAAGAACAGTACATACATATAAAGTATCGGTGTAAATTAATATTTAGACAAATGTACATTAGACATGGCATTAAATTAGGGGCTGTCTGTAGCAAACTCGGGTGTTTTATAGGCTACCGGCACCCAGGTGTTGGGAAGCGGCAAAACACCCAATTTTTGCTGCAGGCAAAACCAGACATTTCTAGAACACCTGACACCCGAATCTTCAAACCTCAGATCAAAATCTAATGGCTTAGACTGAAACAAGTATCAAAGCACAGATTCTGCAAACTCATAGAAAAAATAAATAAATAAGCAAACAATCTGCCCAGAATGTTCACATCATTCTAAAATTCAGGGCGTCAGAACTTTCGGTGGAATTGAGAAATTTCGTCTAGAAATATATTCTTATAGACAACTTTTGTGAATAAATTCACGGCGTCAGAACCCATTCCAGCAGGCTACCAACAATCAGAAATGCCTATGGTGACCAGTCAAGCACATCAAAGTTTAAATTCAAATGAGGTAATTTCAAATTAAAATTTTCGTATAGTTGAACAACAGTCACACCTCATTAATATGGAAGTTACTTATACTAGTATACTGTAACAAAGGTAATGTTGCCATGTAACTGCGTATTTGGTACATGATTTTGAGGACTTGTCTCATTCATTCACACAACTACTATTTGGGAATAGTATGACAACAAAGGACAAAACAACCCTTACAAAACAAGATTTACAAATGGATTTGAGGACTGATGCTATATCATAATAAAAAGATATTCAAAATCTTAGTTTTATTATGGAATTCAGATTTACAAATGGGGGCCCTCAAGCAACCCAGAAAATCAAATTTTCAGAGATTTATTATGGTCTACAAATTTACATAGGGAAAATAGTGGCGTCATCCAATCACAAAATGCTAAAAATTCAACGTTTCAAAGAGTTATTATGGTTTACAAAATTACAAATATGTTTGGGACCATCAACTAATATAACAAAGACAAAATTTCAAACTAAAATCCTCACATACAGTTAAAAAACACATGATGTACAGTTAAATTAAAGGTGTAAGTTAAGTATGTTAAAACTGTACTGGAAGAGCCAGGGGAAGCCGGGTCATTTGACGGAAATGGAAGGTCCGAGCATATCATTATCACTAACTCTCTTACATAATATACATAGTATCCACAAAATAGCATATAAAGTACAGTTTAGAAACGACCATTGTCACTTAGCAGCAGTAACAAATTTGGAGGAAAGCAACAATTAAGATCACCTCTTCAATGCAGCCAACAATGCCAGGAAAACCTCATTGGTCATCAGATTGTTTATAGACCAAACCATCAAAGTCTGAGGACCTTCAGCAATTCCCAAGTTTTTGGCATTAGTTCTGGAAATACGACCTCTTGTGACCTTGTTGACATAAGGAGCAAATTTGGACTCGGGCTTCTTCCTCAAAAGGCTTCCTGAAGAACCACCTTGGTACGATGAAGCAGCTTTTCCAGACATGCTGCCAAAAAATAACACAATAGAGTAAGAGAAAACAAATAGAAAACAATCATTTACAGAGATTAAAAAATGTGAGATAATTATTATGGGAAACAAATTTACAAAGGTTTTCAGAAACTAGGATATCAAGACAAGAGAATGTTCTCTAATGACATCTCAAGTGGTGCTAAACCCCACTTTAACAAGATATTATAAGATATTTCAGAAATGAACACAATGAACATTTGATTCTTCAGACAAAATGTCCTAAATTTAATTAATATAGTCCTTTATCTCAATCCCATAGGGGCAGAAGGTCAAAATTTCATAGTTCTATAATGGATATCAGACTAACAAATGAATGGCACAAAGTCAATTCTAAATATTAGTACCAAGTACAGTTTTATATCACGGAATTTACACCTGCATTTTCCATGTAATAATATGCTAGCTGAACTGTATTTTACATGAGAACTTGACGCTAACAAAACAACATGAACACGAGAGGGTTTTTTCCAACTAGCAAGAGCAACAAGAACTAAATCTGATAACACAGGATTTAACTTACCACAGTGACTCAGAACAAACCACCTCTAGTCCAGTAGGGATTGAAAGATATCCTGCAAGATTAGATCGAATAAGATATTAGGGAAAATTCAGATAAACAAAGATGCATCAATTATATGAACTCGAAAACAAAGAATAGGAATAGCCTAGATGAAGAACACTCAGAGGAAAGGAAAGAACAAATCAAGAAAAGCTATAACAACTATTCCACTTCAAATCATGGACAAGTTGATTGACATTTAAGTCAATTGACACTATAAAAAAAAAATTAATCAACTGCACTAAAACTGAAGTGACCATAAACTAATACTCCCTCCATCCCTTTATATAAGGGATTCTAGAGTTTAAACTACAAATAGTCAAGGAAGTAGATGACCTTTTTACCCTTCATTTTAGCCTAGACCAACCACCCACCACCATCAAATTTATTGCTCAAAGTTTGTCTCATCCCTACAATCCCTTACATTTGGGGACAAATTTTGAATGCTAGAATCTCTTATATAAAGGGATGGAGGGAGTACAAATTAAGGTGCACACACACATGATCTCTGAAGGAAAATACATACATGCACAGACCTGATCTCTGAAGGAAAATACATCAATGCATGGACCTTATCTTATCCCATGTGGAAGAAGTTCAGAGACATTGTCAGACTCACCATGCATAGATATAGCTCTAATAAGAAGCAGGATGTGAAGGCCTGTCTTGCCAGTTTGTAATCTACATGACTTTCTGGTTTTTCCTTTTCCTGCTAACAAAAAATTGTACATTCAGCACACTTATTTTAATAAAAGCACAATAGGGGAATTCCCTCCTGTTTATGTTCAATAAAAAACACTAAACCAACATCCAAAGTTAGACATTCAGAATTTTTCTTTAGGATGCAAACTAACAGAGGTTTGGGCCTAGCTCAATTCCGTAAAGTCAGAATTTCAGAATTTTTCTATAGAGGTCAGAATATGAAAAATTTACTATAGAAAGCAGAATAACAAAGGTTTGGGGGCCAAATCCCACTGAAGTCCGATATCAAAATTTTACTATAGAAAGCATAATAACAGAGGCTTGCGACTTGATCCAATCCCACAAAGTCAAATTTTTAAAATAAACATATCAAGTTACAATTAAAATATATATAAATTACAGGGTTAAATTTCGTGTACATATATGCATTCTCATCTGTAAGAATATCATGACAAACTGTATTCACATGTACAATACGGTGGCGTACAACTTGATACTACTAACATAAAGTACTACACTGATTGGACATTTATGCAGATTGTATTTGCTTATAATAAATAATATATAATTAGTATATAAACTATAACATGACTGACATGCAACTATATTTGCTGACAATAAAGGAAATAGACCATATGAAAAAGCATGACGAATGACCAGGGTGTTTCAGCAGATTTCCTAAGATTCAACAACAATTGTCATATACTTGACAATCATAGTAATGAATAAGAGAAGCTACATGGTTCAAAATTAACAGGAGCATGAGGCCAAATGAATCAACAGAATCACACGTACCTCAAAAATCAGAATATTGCTTCTTTGGCGGCTGCCAAGAAAGAGGCGACCACGTATTAGACTTCGTTAAAGCAGCACTCAGTTCTCAGACAGATCGAAAAATCAGGGAGGATGGGGAGATCGAGAAAAACTACCCGAAGGAAAATTTCACATCGGCATCAACATAGACTCATCCAGCGCAACCAAAAGAAGCCCGCAACCAAGCAAGCATCATCAAAATCCATCCACGGAGCAAGCAGGATCTTGTCAAAAGTTGCAGCATCGTCGTCAGGTACCAATATTCATTCTGTTCATGGTTAGCAACATAAGCATTAGAATTTTGATGTTCAACACATGGCCTATCACTTGCAAACATGTAGTCACGAATCTGCATGCAAAAGCACCTCAATATCCTACAGATCTATGGAGCCAAGACGGAATCTCAACATAAGCAGGCATGAGGTTTTGCAGGTACAATACCAACTAGCTAAAAGATACAATATTAGGTGTGTAAGTTTTATGCCTATTGAAAACATTGTGCACTATTATTCAAAAACAGGGGAAACAATCTAATGATGATGCAGCTGTCAACTATTTTACAATGATCGGTTTCAACTAATCAACTCCCAGTCAAGACATATTAGCAAGGTCTTGAATTTTTCCGCATACAAGGCAGAACTTTAGGAACTGAACTTCAGTTTGAAATCGATTCCCAATATTGGCAGTCATCACTGAGACTGACAGGACAGACTGCAACTTTAAACTTGAGACCAAAACTTCAGAGACCCTTATCTTTTGACATACTTAATGAAAAATGGCGTGTAAACACTTGAGGTAAAGGTCTTTAGATTACCTACAACTTTTATTTAGAATGATTTTCAAAATCAAACGTTAAGATCCCCAAAACTGGATCGAACAACTGCTTGACAGTAACGGAATACTGAAGTCTGACGAAACCCGAGAGCCAACTTCAGAAGCTCGTAACTCTCAATTTACTCAACTAAAAACTATGTATAAATACTCATTTGAAAGATCTACAAAAGCTCGACAACTTCTCTTGTTACCAGTTTTCAAAATTCGTCTTGGAAAAACCCCAAAATAGGTCGGAACTACTGCTACACAGTGAAAGACAGGAAACTGAACTGCAACCCCTTTGGCTCCAGATGCCAAAACTGCCAGGAAAAGGGATGAATCAGAACCTTTTTTTGCTAGTTATCTATAGCAGATTGCAAGTCCTCCACTTCTCTCTCTAATTTTCCTTCCGACTGCTACTTGTCTTGCACGACACTACTCTAAACAACTAGAATCAAACGACCTAACAGGGGAGAGGCCGCCTGTTCCTACTGCAGCGGCATACATATCCTACGAAGAAATGTGAGAAAACTACTAGAATCAAACGACCTAACAGATTAAATCAAATCAAACTGAAGCGAATGCATCAGCGACATGGAATCGACACCTAGAATCACGCGAATCCACAGGAATAGCTTCAAAATCGAGAGGAGGACGAACCCTAGCAGCATGAACTGGGGCAGGGGCCACCAATTCCTACTGCCGCGGAAGAACGCTGGAAATTGACTCAAATCGAAGGGACCAAAGCAGAGCAAATCACAGCAAACACATCAACAACACCTAATCGACAACTAGAGTCACACAAATCAAAGGAATAGCATCAACTCGAGAGAAGGGAGGAGGGGAGGAGGACGAACCCTAGCATCCAGCCACAGGAGGGTAGGAAGACGAATAGGGGCGAGCGAAATGGAGGCAGACGAATTGGAGGCGGCTGAGTCGTCGTAGCCAAGTCAACATGCAGATGCTGCATCAGCACAGATCGCAAAGCACATCGGACAGCCGAAAATCGGGTGACACAGGCCAACAGAATGCCGGGTGGATTTTAGCAATCCCCAATTGAAATGTGGTGGATTCCAGCAATCACGGTGGGATCGGAGACAACGCTGTGGATATGGAAAATGTTGTGCGGAGCGCGTAACCGTCCATGCCCTCATGATGCCAGGGCAAGAGGAAAACAATTCCATCGACCAATAAATAACGAATATCGATTTATACTTGTTGAAATTTCTTATAGTCTCTAATGCACTCCACGATTCCATCATCACAGAGAAATAAAAAGGTTGAGATCCTTAGCATTATGTTTGGTGAGATGACACGTAGTCCGATCACACTTGCTATACAGAAGTGTACGAGTGTAGAACAGTTCTTCCCAGGGAAAAGGAAAAGATAAGAGCGCACAACTGAGTGGTCCAGTCATCCAGGTGAGACCAAAAACTAGGTGACTTTAACAAGAAGAAATAAGCATCCTAATTTATTTTAACTAGAGCTTGAAATGTGCAGTGCTTCTTTGTTTTCGAATCAGGTTGTTCATGAAGATGGCGTGAAGTTGGTAAACGCATGAGATTTTACATGATACTTGCCCAGTCTGCGTGCATGTTCGTTAGAATTGGCCAGTTTGACCATCATGGAATGCATCACACAAGTTTAGAGCGATTGAGTTTTTAAGAGAATTTCTTGATGCCTTTTCTTTCCAAAAAAGTAGGGATGTGAAAATGCATGCAGTGCCTGCAAGCCACGGATATATGCATTGTGATCTTGCCACGACCGAAGCAGATGCGTATTGCCCCAGAGCAACCGGAGTTTACGGTGCCCTATATCAGTGGTATAATACCAGTGGTATGATGAAGGGCAGTGAAGTCATTTCCTGCCGCCACTCCTTCCGCTACGAACTCGGCCGCCGTTCCTGCGTGCGCCCCCGGGTGCCAACGATGCCCATGCATGCGACCCCGCAACAAACTCGCCCGCCGTTCCACTAATCTCTGCCAGCTAATCGCGCTATGCCGCCACACTCGATCTCCCCTCGCTCGTCGTTCCAGCGCCGCACCTTTGATCGCCCTCGATCTTCCCAAGCAATGCGTATTGCATTTGAAGAAAACGATGGAGGGGACGTATTAAAGTAGTAGCGTGTAGCAATGCAATTCAAATTTAGGAATCTGTTGAAGAAGCCGGCCTGAAACTTTTCCCAACTAATACTAGTGCGGGTAGAAAATGCATGACGGTGCTGATTAGCTGCTCGTAGCAATGGAATGATCGGTCACACAGTTACTGATTGTTGCAAGTGCAGAGAAACCAAGAAATATAATAGTTACTGACACTTGAAGGAGATAAGGGAGAGGCCAAGCGTCCAGCCACGGCATTTAGGAAGTAGACAAATTACTGATGTGAGATATTGGAGGCCAACAATCCACCCAAGTCATGATCAAAGGGCGTGCGCGGCCACCCATGCCATTGCTTCCACAGCAGTGTGTCATTGCGACAGAGTTGCGGTTATCTGGGTGTGGCGGTTCCCCACGTTTTGTGCTCTGGAACACTGGTGTAGCATCGGCACTCCTGTGAGTGCAGACAAACTGTTTTTGGTTCTGGAACGGCGACGCGGTGCCATGAACGAAGACTCTTTGCTCATATTCTGATGTGAGTCATTATAGGCAGAAATATGCATGCCTGCTTGGCATGTGTCATGGCGTCAAGCAGAAATATGGTTCTGGAACGGCGACATGTGTCATTTGATCTCGGGGTTTGGATTGATAGTCCAGATGACAATAGAGCAGAAATATGCATGCCTGCTTGGCGTTCTAAGACACTGCTATCATTTCTATAGTTTTGAAACTTGCAATCGTACAGATCTGTGGTATCCTCAACATATTTACCCACACATCACGCAATTCAAGAAACATGCCTGCATCATCGTCTCGTACATGGTAATTTTAGGTAGCTGGCGGAGCAGGTCGCGGTTTTCTGGTGCAGATAGTGTCGACCATGACGACGACGGCCTGCACCCGGAGCGAGCTCTCACGGCGTATTTCCCGGATCGCCTCCACAACGTCGTCCTCCGACCGCTCCCAGCAGTTGGCCTTCACCTTCTTCTTCGCGTGCACATTGATCTTCGCCGTGTGCGCCCTCCTTTTTGTGCAGCCGGTGCCCGCACCGCCGCCGCGCCGTCTCGACCATCCACCGTACGTGTGACGGTTTCTCAACGGGTTTGAGAAATACGGGCTGCTTCTTCGATGATTTGTATTGCGTGGAGCGCCGCACCCTCCTGCTTGTATACCGGTTCTCACCGTCCATTTCGAGTCCGAGTTGGAACTTGGAAACCGATTGTGATCAGCCTCCGAGTTGCACATCTCCAAGTCAGCATGTTGTTGTATTACACGCTCCAATATTCCGATTCTAGTTTGAGTGTTCAAGCAAGGTAGTAGCAGCGGTCATTTTTTTTTTTTTTTTGAAAGACCCGGACATTGCCGGCATATATTAATAAGAAGGAAGCAGTTTACATTGTGCCAGCAGCACAACTAGGAGCTTTGCCAGACCATGCCTAGGCGTGGCCTTACTCCCCAACAGTAGTAGCAGCGGTCATGCCTCTGCCGTTCAGTTGGTCATGTGAAGAAGATGCATGATCTCTCTGTTTCACACTTCCACTACTTCGCAAATACCAGGACGTCGAAGATGCATGACAGAGAGGAGACCCACTAGCTAGCAACTCCACTAATGAAATGAGTGAAGACACTGTGCACACACGACCGCTATATATAGAGCGAACCCGTTGCTGAGAAACTTCACACATACACATATGGAAATGAACTACTCAAGTTATTGGTCGTGAGATATTGGAGCCCAACAAATAGACTGAAGCCGTAAGTACGAGTTTGTCCTTGTGCTGCCTTCTGTCACTCGCTGCATAACACCATGTCTCTGCCACAAGATTTTAGCGGTCTGGTCAGGTGATGCCCTATTCTTCGTTTCCACGAAAGGGGTTCCATATCATCGGCCCTGCGTTGTTTGATGGAAACGAGGTCGGTACACTGACATGAATGGTAACTCATGGCGTGCCCAGCAGTGCATCGCCATTTGCATACACGTCAAATAGCAGAATATAATCATCAATTATTGGCTGAGAGATATTAGAGCCCAACAGAATCCTCAAGCCATGATCTAGAGTTTGTATATCTGTGTCTACTCAGACCAGCATTTGTGAGCGGCGCTGGTGACCAATTCGTGTTCGGGGAATAAAAAGTAGTCGCTGTAGAAATGAGATGAAAGGTCATGTTGTATGCTACTACTGAACATGCAGCGTAACGCATGGTACTGCTGAATTACACGCATGACAGCAATACATTATTCATGTACATTTCTTTGTTGACATTGACAACATTTTACAATCAATTGTAATTTGTTCTACCGATTCATTTTGAGATATTGGAGTTCAGAAGTTCAGTCTTCCTTAAAAAAAGGTACAACCCTGTCTGACGTCCCTGTAAGTTTGGCTTGCTGGGCCTTGCTAGAACAACGACCTACACGGGTTGTCGTGCCGCCGTACTGTTGTGCTAGCTCGTCATATGGGTTGTAGGTACTGTACTTTGGACCCGCCAGGCCCAAATCTTTAATTGTTCAAGCAAGGTACTAGCAGCTGTCATTGTGCTAAAAAAAAAAAACAACTAGAAGCTGTCATGCATCTTCCGTTTAGTTGGTCATGTGAAGAAGATGTATGATTCTCCTTTTGTTTCATCTAGTATTTTGTAAATACCAGGAGGGAGTAAGAAGATGCATGACAGAGGAGGTCCCCCACTAGGTAGCAACTCACACTCATGGTCAAGAGTTTGTAGCTGTGCAGCCTTTTGTTGCTGGTGATCCATCCGTGTTCCGGGACTAGCGAATAGTTCGCGATCGAGCAAGTGAGTACATTTAAGTCGCCTGAAGCGAAATGAGCTGAAAGATGCTGAACATGAAGAGTAACTCATGGTACTGCTCATTTTTGCCTACGTGTAAGCAATATACTATTCATGTGTATTTCTTGTTACATTGACAATATTTACAATCGAATGTGTTTACTTCCTCCGTTTTTAAATAATTGACACTGTTGACTGTACTATCACACTTTGACCGTTTAATTACTTTTAAAATATTTAGTTATATAAATTAAACATATGATTATTAGATGTGGTGTAGATAGTATTTTAGTAACATCATATATTATAAGAGTTTAACTATGCATTAATAAAAAAATCATGGTCAAAGTTAACACAGTAAAAGTCAAAAGTGTCAAAGTATTGAGAATCGGACTACAAAAGTTCAGCCAAGTCTGATGCTGGGCGCAATAAATGAGGAAGTTGGAATACTAGGCGAGCAGGTGGACGTTGGTGGTTTGAGCGAATTGGGCTAGGTGGGCTTTGCTAGAGCAGCTACGGCTGTCGGGCCGCTTTACGGTTGGGCTAGCTCGTGAAATGGTCGTCGTCTACCTGTAATTGACGAGTTCTGTACTTGCGTACTTTGGACCCGCCATGCCCAAATCTTTGCATTAACGAAGAGATCTCTCAATCGTACAAGCAAACATATGAAGTTCGTACTGTACGGCTTGTACGCTGCCACGGCACGCGTCGTCTGTTTCAATCACTGGCACAAACTGAAGGTACACATACCTATGGTCTCCACTAGTGCTAATTTTTCAAGACACGGTCTCTCCTGTCCATGAACGGCGATAAGGGATGGAGACAGGCACTGGACTAACCAGGATAACCTGGTGGTGGTCGATTGAACTAGAACCGGATCTGATTCCACTCTGAGTAGGAGAACGCTTTGCTTTACTCCCCTATCGATCGACCCATCCATCCAATCTTTTCCTGTGGATGGATACAAGACAAGACAAAACCATCGGCCAGAAAAAAGGCTGAGACAAACAAGGCAAGGTTGCAAGAGAACGAGTGCCTCGGATGCTGTACCACACGGTCCGCACCAGCACAACAGCTAGCAGGGACAGGTTGTTTTGCCACCCCGTCATCATCCTCCCCGGCATGCACGCACGTAGCCATGGCTGGAACCGATCGATCGGAGATCGTCCTCCCATGGCGGCTGCTGATGACGACCTACGACCATGTCCTGTTTAATCATATTACGTACAGATTAATACTAGTAGTTACCACGATCTCAGATCAGATCCGGGCACATGTGTTTATTCTCCCAGCATCGTGCTCGTGCGGGAGGCCGTGTCCCCGTTTGTTCGTATACATAGTACTAGTATAAACATCAGCTGTTTACCAGGGTGAGGGTCGGACATCTCCGCGACGGAGACGCAGCCATGTCAGGATCTTCGACAGCAGTTTACCAGGATTGTTCGCCCTGTTCGTTTCACTCCCAGCCGGCCAGATTAGAGTTGAGCTGGTCGCGTGAGTTAACGACGCTCCACTCACGTGTGCACGACCATGAAATCAGTGGTAGGTATACCACCATTACGTGCTGCTTCTACTAATTGTTTGGTCGTAATTCCAGCTGTCCTCCGTATGAACTCCGTACAGCCAGTACAGTGTGAGATTATCCTGTTCGTGTGTGGTCGTCCCTTGATCGGATCTGTACTGTAATTTGCGCACAGCCTGTATTGCAGCCAGCTTGTGTTCCTAAAAACATTAAACAGCCTGTAATGAAGCCATTTAACAATTGCTAGTAGCTGTTTTGTTAACACAAACCAGTGCTTAAGCCAACCTGTGTGTGCATGCATGCTTGTCAGTTGATAGACCAGGTCGTTCTGGGCTCGCCAAGTCAAGTAGTAGTCAGGAAGCTCAATGGAAGGAACTGCAGCCAGGAGACAGCATCCAACCGCCGAGCTTCTTTGCCCATCACATGCCTGACCATCATCACTTAATCAACCAGTTAATCGGCTAATCAACCAGATCTAGCCTTCTGTCTCTCTGTTCAATGTGCTCATCATAGACTAGAATACTTACCCATCACTACTCGCCAGCCTCAGATCGATCCGTCCACTTTATTAGCTTCCTTTAGCATGATTACCATGACCTTTAATTTTTTGACTGAACTACCATGACCTTTAATTACCTTTATCTAGATCGTCATGGACTCATGTTACTTCTCCTTTCCAGTTAACTTCTTCCATCCCCGTTGGACTTGGGCGGTGGGTGCTCGTCTAGATCTTGCGCAAGAAAATGCTTGGGGAAAAAGTAACAGAGTAATTCTTTTAACTTTGTAGCCTGTTTGTAATGTGGAACTTCTGAAAGGAGTGTCGATCAACTCAATCTAAGATCAACAATACTTAGGGCTAAAACAGGAAACAACTAGTCGAGATCTAGATCATAACCTAGTGCATCTAATCTAATGCGGAATTAGAGATCGATTAGCTTACTAGCAGCTGTGGTGTCCATGGCGGCTGGTGTAGAGGTGACGATGAGGGCTCGATGACGTTCAGGGATGTAGGCAGCTTCTCCTTGAGCGTCCTTTGGTGATTCCTTTCGGGGGCGATAGCGGCACTAGCCCTGGGAAGACGAACTTGTGCTTCCAGGTCTTCCTGCGCCGCTGAGCGATCGGTGGGGTGGTGTTTTTAGGGTTTCGGTGAACCTTGGGAGGCGTGTAGGCCTCCCCTTAAATAGATGGCGCAGTAGACCCGGGGCCGAGCCCGTATTGAGCTTATTTTCTGCCTTCCGATCATAGCAGAGTGGGCTTAGGTTTAGTTGGCCCAAACCAACTAGGACTAGGTCGGCACAGCCCCTTTTCCTTTTATTTGGTTGTTGACTGAGGTCAACACGAAACTAACAAGGAGATGGCATGCTACTCCGGATGGACGGTTAAGATTGATTAAGCCAGGGGAACGGGAAGCTGACCGTCCAATCAGATTCCGAGTCCTCCTTGTGGACGTGGGATACATCGCTTTCGCGTGCCCTCTCAAACAAAACCACGAAAACTCAAATGGTAGCAGCTGCGGTTCATGTTTCGCCATCCGTACGGTCCCTACGGCCGTCCGTACGAAAAGGCATTAGTTCACCTTTGGTGAATCGTTCACCAAATTTGATTACAAGTTGTAAACCATCAGGTCCAAATTTTTTTTTAAAAAAAAAAAGATTCGTTCTTCCACAGCAACTCCACCGGAGAGGCCGATTTCTTGGTGAGAGAAAGCCGTCACGGCAACACCTTTGGATTTATGTGGAACTAAAATATGCTTCTACTTTCTCCAATCCTACCCTATTATAGATGTTAACATCAGCAGAGGCTTATTTGATTCCATCTCAATCCTTCAAATTGCTTTGCTTTTTAGGCATAGAAAATGTATGTGGTATTGAAGTGTGAATTTTGCTTAAATTCCAGTAGTGAAAGCTACTTGCGGAAGGTTTTCAACTGTCATATAGTGATGAAAAACAGGCGCCTGAACTCTGAAGTAATTAAGCAAAATAGTTTCGGACCAACTTGTTGCTCACGTTGTCTCTGCTTGGACAAGGATAGGTGACAATGCCATCCATTTCATTATCCGGAATTAGGCTCCGTTGCCAGCTTTACGTATTTAAGATGCTCCAACTTGCAAATGCTTCATACTCTTGTCTCTCCTTATCCGTCCATGTTTCTGCAGTTTTAGCTAGTTCTAGCATTTTTTTTCCAAGACAGGGCTGGATGTTCAAGGCAGCTAGTACTGATTTCATATGTCTGTTGGGGGATCGAAGGTCCCGGTTGGACTCAGCGAAGCCCTCCAACGAGTTGTGTCCTGTGATCTTGTTGTAGCGAAGCCCTTTTGATGTTTTGGCGTCTGAGACCTCCCGGCGAAGCCTCTGGAAGCCTTGAAGTTCGGTGTCTTACTGGCGAAGCCCTCCTGTCTGGTCTGCAATGCTGGACGAAGTGTTTGCCCAGGCTGTTCCTTGGGTCTTTCGTTTTGCGTTGTGTCGAAGCCTTCTTTCGCCCGCGGTGCCGGGCGAAGGAAGTTGAGAGACGGAGATATGTGGACGGAGTAAATGAAGTGTCTTTGGCTTGCGGCCCGAAAAACAGATGTCATTACAGGATCCCTTCCTTCATATTTATAGGGGGAAGGTGAGATCATTATTACAATAAAGTCCTTAGTCAATTCCATTACGTTTCTCTGCTGTGGGCTTAGCCTTGCTTCTGCTTAGTCCCCTTCGCGGCTTCTTCTGATGCCTTCGCTGGAAACATTTACCCTTCGGACGAATCAGGAAGCCTTCGGCATCATCTCCAACATTAGCCCTCATTGTTGATGTGTTTGGTGAAATCACAACCAGAAACAATTTTTCTTTTATTTATAAAAGGATTATGTCGTGTGCTTTTCTGATTCTTCCACGTGTTTGTCGTTTCCGATTGTACTACTTTTCTCGACTCCCGATGTCCAGCTTGGTTCTATATATACATGTTGTGATTGTCTTGTTTCTTCCGCATTGTTTTAGCCTTTGGTCTTCTTTCTCTCCTTCGCTCCGTTTTTTGCTACTTTTTTCGCACAACGGGAGATTCCCTTCTTTCGTATTTCTTCAAGATGTCTAGTAATCGAAGGTCCAGTGAAGAAAATGCTAGGAAGAAAGCGAAGACTCACAAGTCTTCTTCAAAGGATGGCTCTGAAAAAGTGGCTGGCGACGCCAGTTTTCGAGCATCGGATGCTGCTGCTGCTTCAGCAACTCTTCCGAAGGTTTCGTCTGGTCAGACGGCTCCGGTTAAGCCGCCCATTTCTATCAAGGCTCCCGCTATGTTTTCTTGATGGATATGATTGCCAATCCGATCGGTGGAGGTCAGTCTTCCTCCACAAGTAACGCTTCGAAGGCTTCTAAAGATGTCTCTTCAAAGGTTTCTGCTGATCCTGCGAAGAATACCTCCTCCTCTTCGGTCGAAGCGGGCAAATCTAATGTACCAATGAGGGCCAAAACCCAGGACAAGAATGTAGCTGCTGCTACTGCTGTGCTTGATGCTCCTGGATCGAAGGCTAAGATCCAGGACAAGACCCAGGACAAGGGTCTCGAAGCCTCTGTTGAGGTCCAGATCCAGGACAAGGATGGGGCGAAGCTGCTGCTTCAGGTTGTCTTTTTTTACGCAGTATGTCTGAGCTTCGACAAATAGCTGCTAATTTGAGGCCTCTTTCAGATCGTTCTTGGATTCAACTCCCGTGTGAGCCCCATATTCAACCTCGTGACATTCTCAGCCCTTCGGCAGGTGGTAACTTTTTCTCCATTCTATCTTTGAGACGATGCAGAAAGAATTTCTCCTTTTTGACGTGACTTTTGATTTAGCTGAGGTTACTGAGGGCCCTTCGCTTGCTTGTGACGAGGTGCCGCCAAACACCTTTGTCATGAGTGCTCAGGCTGCTGAGCCCTTTTTTGCTGCTGCTAATAGGATCCGACTTCCTCAAGTGGAGGATGAACTGGTGTTGCAGGGTGGTGATACCCTGTACAAGTCTTTAATCTCTTCGCAAGTGAAGGTAACTTTTTACTTTGTTCAATTGATTTTTGTGTTCTTCTGACTTACTATCTTTCTTTTGTACCAGTCTCTTGCTATTACCCATGCTTCCCTTCGCCAGTATAGGGAGCTCTCTCTGATGAAACTTGACCGAGATACGCTTCGTAAGAAGCTTGATGGCCTTGAGACGAAGGCCAAGGAGAAAGAGGAGGCGCTTGTTCTTAGCGAACAGCGCGCAGCTGATCTTAGTTGAGAGAAGGAATCTCTCTCAAAGTCTGCCGAGGACTTTAAGACGAATTGGTCTCTTTGGAAAAGCAAATTGAAGAGCTTGACTCGTCTCTTGCGAAGGCCAGAGAGGCTAATCAGGACCTTCGCGAAAAGTTGATGTTGCTGATCGCGAGAGAGTGCTGCGCTTGCTGAAGCTGAGAAGCTTCGCCTGGCTGGCCTTTGCCACCAAATCAGGGATGCTCTTATTTCCGTGGGGACGGTCCCTGATCAGCTTCCTGAGGGTGCTTCGGTTGAACATCGTCAAGCCTGGCTTGCTACCAACATCCCGTATGTTGTTAAAGCTTGCAGGACTTTTTCGACTAACGCCGTTCATCTTGCTGTTCGGGACCTCCTTTATTCTCTCAAAGCTGGAGGGAGTGATGCTTTGGTGAAGGCTGTCTGTGACTCCTTCTCTTTTACTTCCATTGACACTACTCCTGCTTCTTTGGTTGAAGCCCTCGTCAAGTTCTCCAATCATATGATGAATCTTTCTGGAGCAGGGTTTTGGCGATTGGTCAGCCTCAGAGTGAGGTATAAACTTTTTCTTATTGGCTTTGTATGGGAGATTTTTCCCCCTTCAGACTTGTATTTGATGAGGGTGCTGCAAAGACATGTCTTGTAAACTTATTTTTATTTTAATTTTTGCTTGATTTGGACTTTAGGACTCATCTGATATCTCTTTGAGCGAGATGCAACTCCGGAGCCTTCTTCTCAACAGTTGGCTCGTTGCGAGCCTCCGATTGAGATTTTTAGTTCTCCTTCGGAAATTTACTTGTCTAGTGATTCGAATCCTTTGTCTCCCGCCGAAGGAGGCGGGGGTTCTTTCACATTCCCCCCGGTAGCCTTGTGGCTATTGGTAGGGTATATAATTCTGGTTCTAACGCCTCCGAGGGGCGTCGTGGCCGCGGGAGGCGAGGGTCTCGTGGACGCCGCTCTCAGGATGGCCCTTCTTCTAGTCGAGGTTCTACCAGGAAGAAGCGTGGTGGCCGTGGCCATCGTAGTTCTTCTGTTGAAACCGAAGGCCCATCCTCGAGCTTTGATGCCGCTTCGCAGGTTGAGAGGATGATTTCTTCCGGGGTGGTAGATCCCGTCTTTCATAGACCTTACTCGCCTTCGAGCGGGTATGATTTTGATGAATTTAGTATTGTAGCTCAGATGTGATAGAATTAGGTCTCATTGTAAAGCAGGAGCCTGACGATGGCTCCCTTAAACAATGTTCCTCATGCTTCTTTAAGCTGTCTTTTGAAGAGATCTTTTCGGCAAGCTTCGCTAGAAAATAGATTTCTTCAATATCTTTGCGAAGCTTATTTGCTTCTTGCGCGATGACCTTTGTTTTCTTTATGAAAACTAAGTTTCGCGTTTGCGTCTGAGACATTAAGTATTTACTTGGTGAAGGTTATTTCTTTGACGATTTTCCCGAGCGCGAAGAGTAAAGTTTTCCTTGTCTTGGAAAACTTTTGGCTTCGCCAGGCGATCTTTTGTTTGTCTTAGCTTTTGCTTGTTTTGGCATTCTTCTTTGATGCCAAAACAAGTTTTAGGGAAGGTTTGGCTTTTAGCTTATCTTATTCCCTTCGATCCGTCTCTAGAGACTTAGTACCATCTCTCATGATACGATATCCCCAGAATTGGGTTGTACCAAGTTCTGTTTGGCGCACCCTTCGAGTGTTCTAGGCTTTTTTGCCTGATTTCGTTTGTTGAGCTCATGGCTTCATATCTCATGGCTTCGCTTTTGAGAATACTCCTCTTGGCAAATTGCTCTGGAATTTTTTGAGGGTAAAAGATAACTATAAAACTGTGTTACAGTCTTAGAGGGTGCCTCGTTAAAAAACCTCACACCCTTCGCAGGGCTACCCTCGTGAGGAAAAAGAGTGCACCCCCCGCAAGTCCTTTATGTTTTTACACATAAGCATCATTCGTTCTACCGAAGAGTCGTTCTGATGACTCTTGGTAGAAACGCTTCATGAGATCTTGCATTATCTTTGCAGAACTCTTTAGGCCGAAGACCTTGTATGCCGGTATGTCTTGTGCTTGCTTTATGAGGTGGATGTTTTTCCTCCCTGGTGTCTCATCATTCTTGATATTTCTTGCTTGTAGTTGATCTCCGAAGACCCTAATCACTGAGATTGGTCCCGGGATTTTCATGCAAAGATATGCCTGATGAATTACGGCCTCTAACTTGTTGATAGACCCTCTTCCAAATATTGCATTATAGGGGTATATGATATCGACCACATCAAAGATCACGTCTTCAGTTCTTGCATTCTCCCCTTCGCCTAAGGTTACTGGCAGGACGATTTCTCCCATTGCTTGAATTATTTTCCAGTGAAACCGACCAGTGGAATCCCTGCTGGTTGTAGCGTTTCGTTTTCCAGTTTCATCTTTCTGAACGTTGAAGCGAAGAGGATATCTGCAGAGCTACCCCCGTCGATGAGTATCCTTAAGACGTCGAAGCCTTTGATATTTGCTTTGATGACCAATGGATCTGAGTGTGGTTGATCCAAATCTCTTGCATCTTCCTTTCCGAAGGTTATGTCAACATGAGACATCTTGTTTTGACAAATGGGGCTCCAGCTGAGACGTGCTGTACCCCTCGCATATATTCCTTTCTAGCCCTTCTTGAGTCCAGGTGCTGGGTTGACCCTCCGGTGATGGCGTTTATTGTTTGTCTTTGTACTCCACTGTTAGCTTCTGAGTGCCTTCCACTGTTGTGGTGATTTGTTTCTGGTGGTGGCGGCAATGCAGCTAGACTCTGCTGTTGGGAGTAAGCGTATTGCTGCAGTTGTTGCGAGCTTCTCTTGGGTAGTTGACTACATGATTGACGGAGTGCGAAGGGTAGCCAGAATGTGTATTGCTTTGCGACCAATCTTCGCGCTAATTGCTTGTGTGTCGAAGGCTTTCTTTGTTTCCCTGTTTGTGAGCCAGTTTTGCTTATTTGCTTGTATATCTCGGCACTGCTTTTGTCGTGTGCCCTTTCCTTTCGCCATGTAACTCATAGAATACGTACAAGAGCTGCTTCTCTGGTTACTGTCCCTGTTTCTGTCTTTCTGTTCCTTGTCGTGATTGCTTTGTCCTTTTCCTTTTTCATCTTCTCTTGTTCTCTTTTCGTCTCCCTTTCTTCTCTATTTTCCAGGTGTGAACCCTTCGACTGCTGTGGTCCCTCGAGTTTTCTGTTATCATGCCTTCGGCTTCGGCTTGCTTCTTTGTCTTCCTTAGCTTTCTTCTCATCCTTTAGCTGCTGCAACTGTTTCTTTTCGTCGTCTTTCTTCCTTCTGAATTCATCGTCCGATCTTGCGTACTTTTCGAAGGTATCGAGCAGTCCGAAGATTGTGACTGGTTTCTTTCTCGCAAGCGAAGAGTGGAAAGGACCAGCCCTCAAGCCTTCCATCAGGGCATCGATGACGTGGAAGCTCCCACGCCCCTAGCCTTCGATTGATTTCCATAAATCTTTGCATGTATTCCCTAAGGCTTTCATCATTCCTTTGCTTGCAAGAGAATAATTTTCCTTGATGACCTCTTCGGCCTGAAAACCCTGAAGTTATTTATGAATTCCTTTCTTAGCTCATACCATGAGTTAATTGATCCTGGCTCTAGAGTGGAGAACCAAGTCTTGGCTGTTCCTTCGACTGCCATTACTAGTGCCTTCGCGTATGTTGAGTTTGTACCTCCACCAGATTCGACTGCAGCTTCAAAGGACATAAGAAATTCCCTTGGATCCGACTTCCCCTGGTATGCCTTTATTTTTTGGCATCTTGAAGTTGATGGCCATGGTTCGTTTTGCAACTCTTCGCTTAATGGTGAGTTTTCATTGAACGTCAGCTGTGAGTGCGTGTCTTTGCCGGAGCTGGTTACTTCATAAATAATCTTCCTTCGGTCTGTTTGCGAGGCTTGTTCTTGTTATCTTAACTTAACCTCTTCAAGTTTTCCATTTCTTCGTTGAACTGGTTGAGCTTATCGTCCATTTAATTGATCTGTTTCTATGTCTGTTTTATCTTTTGCAGCATATCTATCTTTGCCTTCGTTTCCTTTCGATGATGACAGTTGTTTCTCCCTTTCCAGCCTTTCTTGTTCCAGAATGCGAAGTCGCTCTGCTATGGAGTCTGCTTCTTCATCTGCCACCTCGTCATCTTCTGGAAGGATATTTCCAACTTGGGAGGCTTCGCCGTTATTGGCTTGTATGCCCTTTAAAGCTTCCTCCTGCCTTGCAGCTTCCTCAGCCCGGGCAGCTTCGGCTCGCTCTTCTTGCTCTTTAGCGATCCTGACTTCTTCTTCTCTGGCAATTCTTTCCTTTTCTGCTTCGATCTAGCGCGTTGTGCTTCGGTGTCTATTGTTTTTGACGATCTGCCTTTAGCCATCTTGTTCGTGGTCGTGGGTTCAGCACGCGGGTCGGCGCCACATGTTGGGGGATCGAAGGTCCCGGTTGGACTCAGCGAAGCCCTCCAACGAGTTGTGTCCTGTGATCTTGTTTGTAGCGAAGCCCTTTCGATGTTTTGGCGTCTGATGACCTCCCGGCGAAGCCCTCTGGAAGCCTTGAAGTTCGATGTCTTACTGGCGAAGCCCTCCTGTCTGGTCTGCAATGCTGGACGAAGGTGTTTGCCCAGGCTGTTCCTGGGTCTTTCGTTTTGCGTTGTGTCGAAGCCTTCTTTCGCCCGCGGTGCCGAGCGAAGGAAGTTGAGAAGACGGAGATTTGTGGACGGAGTAAATGAAGTGTCTTTGGCTCGTGGCCCGAAAAACAGATGTCATTACAGGATCCCTTCCCTCCATATTTATAGGGGGAAGGTGCGATCATTATACAATAAAGTCCTTAGTCAATTCTATTATGTTTCTCTGCTGTGGGCTAAGCTGCTTCTGCTTAGTCCCCTTCGCGGCTTCTTCTGATGCCTTCGCTGGAAACATTTAGAGAAATTCCATATTTATAGGGGAAAGTTCAGCTTCCTTCTATGGCTCTTTTGGAACCGAATTTCCCTATAAGGCCCGAAACCAGTTTTGGGTTCCTAGGCTATCTCCAACGTTTCGGGGTGACCCATACCCAATTGCGTACGAACAGTGCTCACCATACGACACCCAACGAGTTCAATCTCCAACGGTGAGACACAAATCAGCGAGACCTGCTTCCTCCGGACCGCGCGGCCAACCGGCTCCTCCACCGGCGCACGCACGGCAACCCGCCCCCGCTCCACCACCGCGTGGCCCGCCCCCGCTCCGCCACCGGCGGGCAACAGCCCCGCTCCGCCACCGCGCCCTTCGCGAGCTCGCCCGCCGCCGCGACCCCCTCGCGCCTCCGCGAGCTCGCCATGGAGGACGGAGAAGGGGCAGGCGACGCCGCCGGGGCCGGCGGAGCCATGGAGGACGACCACGCGCCCCCGCGACCCCCCTCCCGCGCCGCCGACCCCGCGCCGCCGCTCCTCCGCCGCGCAGGTCGTGCAGCTTCCTCCGCCCCGGCTCCTCCGTCGCGCAGGTCGCGCAGGTCGGAAGGGGGCGCCGTGCGGGCTTGCCGGAGGAAGGGAGCTCGTCGAGGGAGATGGGAATGGGGCGGCGCTCGCTCAGATCGGCTGGCGCTGCGTTTCGGGAGAGAGGAGAGGGAGAACGAACAGCCCTCGCGCCGCGCCGCCGCCCTCGCCGGGGCTCCGCGCTGCCGCGCCCTCGCCGGAACCCGCGCTGCCACGGCGGCGATTGAGAGAGCGAGAGCGAGGGAGAGCGAGAGAGAAAGGAAAAGGAAAGAAAACGATTCGGCGCTGGGTGGCGAGGGCAGGCGACGCAGCGCTGCGTCGCGGAGGGGGCGGCGCGGAAACTGGGTGGCCGGTTTGTGTCGTCCGTTGGAGATGATTTTTACCCTTTTTTGACTCATTTTGGGTGTTTATAGCTGGAAAGGGTCTCCGTTGGAGACAGTCTTATTTGGCCTTTCCGTTAGTTTTGAAGGTTAACGGTGTTAAGTAGACGCAAAATGACCAATTTACCCTGAAATGAATGAAAAAAGCATTATTTTACTTAAAAAATATTTCGTTGGGAATAATTATTTTTCTGGTTTTTTTTATGATAAATATGTATTCCGATGTAATGTAATTTATATGTAATCATTTGAAGCATTATTTTAGCATTTAAATTCGTAATTGTACATGGCATGAAAAAAAACCTCTCCATACACTATTTTTCGGCATGAATTTTGCCAAAAACAGTGAAGGGAGAAAGATGCAGCAGTACAATATAAATTCAGAAATGTAGTATTCAATATGCATAGCGACATTTCACATGAGACGGGAGCACATCAATGTGACTGAAGACGAGAGCCATGAGACGGGAGAACTGGAACTGAACATGAGAAACCAGTATATGACGGAGCACCTAGGGGCACATCAATGTGTTCTTCGGCAGTGGAATGTCCGGTTTCAGCAGTATCTTCCACCAGTAATGGAATTCTCGTCGGGGTCAGATGTTGCAGTCTCTGGATGAGGGAAGCGACTGATGGGCAAAACAGAGTCATCGATCGCATCAGTTGGCTTTGCAACTGCAGAATTCAACATCATCATCTTCTCCTCCAGAACCACTCCAATGTCAACATCCCTCGAATCTTTCTCGTAATCTGCACGATCCGTGGCATGACCCTCTTCGACATCATAGTGCAAACCTGATTCTTCTTCCTCTTCCTCGGTTACTTTGATCTCCTCGACATGGCTTCCCCTCGTATCCTGCAGGTCGCGCGGAGAATTCCGCACAACAGCTTCGCAGCAAGAGCAGGTCATGGCAGCGCCCTTCTCCCCTGCATCGCGTGCCATCTTCTTCAACGAGGACATGCACGCCTCGCACATGCCGCAGGCCTCGGCGAGCCGGCGGTGGCTGAGGCAGTACCCTGCAGCCGCCGCGCGCCGTCGCCGCCGTCGGCCTCGAACAGCCGGTCGACGCGGGAGCAGAGGAGGCACCGACGGAAGGCTCTCCACACGCCCCTGCACGAGGCGACCAGCGCACCCCGACCGGCCGGCCGCTGGCCTCCACGCGCGGCGAGCGGGGCAGGCGCACAGGGTCCTGGCCGGAGCCCTCGCCCTGGACCGAGGCGAGCACGCCTCTGGCCGACCCCGCGCCGCGGGTGAATCGGCCCCTGCGCCTCTGCTCCAGCCCGCGGAGACCGGCGCAGCAGCCGCGGCGAGCGGGACCGACGAGGGCGAGCGCTTGGCCGGGGGCGCCTTCTCTTCTCCGCCTCCATCCGCCGAGCCCGAAGGTACCAGCAGCAGCGCGGGGGCGTGGGGATCCACGGGGATTCGCTCCGTCTGGCAGTGGGGATCCGCTGGGATCCGCCGGGAACCCTAGCCGCCATACCGTCCGTGAGGGAGGAGACCGAGAGAAACACGTGAGTTGGGAGAGAGGGGCAAACCGTCCGTGGAAATTTCGGATGAAGGGCCATTGACGACGGCAGACTGTAACAGAACGAGACGGAAAGGCCGAATAAGGAACCCAAAACAGGTTTCGAGTCTTATAGGGAAATTCGGTTTCCAAATAGGCCATAGGAGGAAGCTGAACTTTTTCTGAGGCAAATAGGGAATTTTCTCAAACATTTACCCTTTGGACGAATCAGAAAGCCTTCGGCATCATCTCCAACAATGTCCAAATCCCACAAAGTAGCACGTATATGCAGAAGAAATTAAGAATGGGCTTACAGAATTATTAACAAGCAAAATAAAGCTTGTTCTTGTCCTCCATTTGGACATGACGAGTCTTAATTAAACTACTCCGCCATTTGTTAATTTAGCAAGCCCGCTTTATTAGATCGAGGATGGATACTTTGTTCGCCCGAGCTTTCCAGAAACAGCGATTGATGGACGATGAATATTCTAGTGATTTCAAAGCACGCTGGTTGGGGAATCACCAAAACAAGACTGAGGTAGCGTTTCGGATGCAAATATAGGGCTATTATGCACTGTAGCTTGTCACATCGATAATTCGGTACGATTTATGTGTACTAAACAAAGTCAAATTACAAAAACTAAGTCCAGGACCCCCCCTCTATTTCGCGAGACGAACGTAACGAGGGTAATTAAGCCGCGATTAGACGATGGTTACTGTAGCATTACTGTGTCAAAACATTGATTTCTTTGGCTCGTTAGATTCGTCTCGAAAAAAAACGCCCATTTGCAGAAAGGTTTTGTAATTAAATTTTATTTAGTACCCTTAACTGTAAGATTCTTTTTACTTTAGAGGGGTAAAACTTTAGGGGCACTTTAGAGGCCCTATCCGAACGGCACCTGATTGGTTGGCACGGGGCTTATAATTTAAGTATTCTGCACCGTAGTTCAACTTTCAAATTTTAAAATGTGGCAGCATACACTGAAGCCATTCACACAATAAACTTTGAATCGACTGCATCCTTCTAGCTACTAGATATTAGGTAGTCTAGCTATCCCCTAGCTTCTCCCGAGCTAGGGTTAGGGTTCCGCTTGGTTTCCTTCCGCGAAATCGGTCGGATTTATTTCTCCCTTGCCGGATCGGGAGGTGGTGGCGTCGACGACGGGCGGCGACATGCTTTCCGGTGAGGCTTTGGAGTTTCGCTTTCTTCTTCTCTTTTGCGGAAGGGCGGAAGATTTGGTGCCCCCTTTGGTGGGCTCTTTGTTCCCCCCGCCGGCGATGCTGGTGGTGTGGGGATGCCTCTTGCTCCGGTCGTCGACGGCGACATCGATGATTGTGAGCTTTTCTTCCTCTTTCTCTCTCTGGTTGGCGATGGTCGATTTCCGTTCAGCTATGGCGAATGCGTGCTGGAGGTGTTCCGGACGCTGGCTCTTGCGACTCATCCAATGTTTGGAGTCGCCGACAGAGGAGGAAGGTGGGATCGTTGACGAATCCGGTGTGCTGTCGTCGCCGGAGTCCATGTCGGGAAGGATCGAGAGGATAAGGGACTTCGATGTAATTTTCTTTTCTTCAAGGTCCTTCTGTAAATTTCAGGGTTCCCTGTTGTAAGGTGTGGATTTTTTGTATTTCCTTTAATATATAATCCGCCCGTTCGCAAAAAAAATAAACTTTGAATCGACTGCTTGTTATGGTCGGAGATGATGCGCGAGAGGACGAGGAACCAGGAAGACAAAGATAAAGAAGCATCATCATCTTGCGGAAGAAGAAAGAAAATTCGTGTAGTGAGCTTCATGTAGCTGCGCTTAAACAATGTGCAACTCACAGAGATTCGCGCTGTGATCGTATAGTACTAGTTCTTATGGTGCCACGTTGGTTTGGTTGTATGTATGCTCTGTGCTTACTTAACACAGAGGATCATCGTCAAGAAAAGCTCCAAACATACGGCATGCATACCTGTACACATGCACTTGCGACGTCGTTGGGTACAATACAAACAAAGGTTTCAATCATTTGTGCGTGGCTGCAAACAATCAACAAAAAGATTACAAGTAATCTGTATGTGCTCATGATTGAAACCACCGAGACGACAGATGAGTATGAACGCGGGTTCAAGCTTGTGGAGTATAATTGCGTTGTTCCTTTTTATCGTTACAGAAAAAAAAAAAAGCTGTTTCGTTACCGGTAACGACACGGACGTTCTGTCAAGACGAAAGGACGGGACACTGGACTTGTGATGAGAAGACAAGCAAGCGCCAGCGTCTCATTGACTTCGATGCCTCGGGAAGCGTGACCTCTCCATCCTTGTGGTCGTCGTAGCTAAGCTATAGTAGGAGTGAGGCGAAGCTACCGCCTTGACTCCTGCACAGTCCATGGCCGCCTTCTCCTCCTCGTTCCAGTTTCTCTTGCGTCCAGACTACCAAGTCCGAAGGCCTATCTCTGGTGGCAGACAGAGAAACAATCTATCAATCCATGTAGACAGGGAGAAACAATCAATCTACTCCTATTCTTTTGTTTTCTTTTTTGCGAATTCTTCTTTGTTTGTTGAGGACTTGTTTGGAGAAGAAAGAAATTTGTTTGAAGACGAGCGGGACGACGACGACGACTTGAAACTTGAAAGAGATGCGTGCTGCGCGGTGGCTGCTGCCAGTGCTGCTTTGCTTTCGCTGCAGTGAAAAAGATGTGCATGCAGGAATTCGGACGGGAAGATGGAGAGAGATGTTCTTGTCACGGTTGCGTGCCTGGAGACAAGTCTCGTGACGTGATAATCGTATCTGCAGTCGCCGCTGGTCTTCAAAGTTCAAACTTTTACTAGCTTTCGTATGCTCTGTACAGGGTAGAGTACAGTATAATATTTTAGTTTGAGTCTCTACAAAAAAAAATTGCGAGGGAAAATATATATTTTAGTTTGACATATCATAATATCTTTTTTTCCGGTCAAATGAGCAATGATACAGTAGAGAGAGGCGAGCCGAGGGCGATTCCACGCCGGCGGCCGCTCCCCTCGCTCTCCCTCCCCTCCGGCGGCCCGTAGGGCTTCGGAGGGACGGGGGAGCGGCGGAGTGGCCGTCCGGATTCCCTACTAGCCTATATACAGTAAGTAGACTAGGTTAGGGTTAGGGTTCCGCCGTCGTCTTCGAGATGGCGGTCGGATTCGTTTCTCCCCGCGGCGGATCTGGCGGAGGTGGCGTCGTCGGCGACGTCTTCTTGGTCGGTGAGTCCGTGTGTTGGAGTGTGTGTTCCTCCGTTTCTTCTGCGAAGGGGTGGAGGATCTTTTGGTTACCGTCGCCGGCGTTGCTTGCGGCGGTTGATCTCTTTTCCGGGCTATCGGCGTCGAGTTTAGAGGCCTATTTCTTCGGTGTTTTGCTTCGATCTGCGGTTTCTCGGTGGTGGTGGTTTGGTTCAGCTCCTTCTTCCTCGTGTCGTCGCGATGGCCGGCTCGGGGCGTTCGTCGTGACATGGGCATGTTTGCCCATCTAATCGGCTCTTCCAACAACGTGTTGTGGTCGCGAGACGGGAGGGAGGAGAAGGCCAGTCGCTGCTGCCGGTGGACGTCGGCGGTGAGAAGATTGGGGATCGATGCAATCCAAGAAGAAGAAGGACTTGTCTGTAATTTCTTTTTCTTTGAGGGTTGCGTTGTGTAAAATTTCCTCAGGGTTGTCCCTGTAAAGGTGCGGGTGTACTGTGCTAAAACTTTAATATAATCCCCCCTTCGCAAAAAAAAAAAAAAAAAATGAGCAATGATACCACACCAAGAAATTTTCGACATGGAGTTGAAAACAGTGTCCTGGGTATGCAAAAGCAAAGCGTTGTCACTTTGCAAAACCCAACCTACTGATTTTCTGTCACCATCAAGTGGGTGATAAATTTATCTCTCTCGTTCTAAAAGAGATTATCAATACATATTTTCCTACAAGCCAATTTTCCATGAACAAAAAAAAAACCCACTCGTGCCTCATAGCAGTAGCAAAGGGAGAAAGAACGCAACAGAAAACAACCGGTATTATTAGTACATCTGAAATGAATGGTTACCAATAATAGGGTCGGAACACGGAAACAACAATTGGCAGTGGTCCATGATACGTGCGCAACACAATCCATATTCGTGGGTCCGCACACCCACTACCCAACAATGTGACAAGAAAAATACGAGAAATACACAATTCACAGTTGCTGGCTTTTCTATACGCCCTCCAACAGGAGAGGAGGCAGCACACCTTTGGCGTGCCGCCTGCCTGCGGGCTCCACCCTGGATCCCAAAGAAAGGAGCGGGCCCAGGGCAAAATCCTGCATGGGTCAGTGGCAGGTAGAGAGAGAAAAAAAAAAGAGGGGTCCAGTCCAGGTCAATGCAGGGAAAAAAAAGCAGCAAATAAATTCCGTGGTCAATTCTATGATATGCCAAGTGGAGGAAGGGTTTAAGTTATCATCGCGGGTGGCTGCTAATGACGTGATAGGTGAGCAGACGTCATGAACGAAGCCTCCAGGAACTTTCGTTTCGTATAGTATGGATCAAATCTCGGGCTTGGGGCATATTCCATGCAAAAGGTTCATTAATAATCAAGTACTACTATATAAGGTGCAAGTATTATAAGTATCTAAATTTTTATTGCATCTGTGGTAGTAAGATACTCCCAATATTTATAGTAGGGAAAAAAAGCTTGATATGATATGAAAGTTTATGGTATGGATTTTGTTGTGCAATATCTTTGCGGGATTGTTTGTTCAGACTATTGATGGTTGAATATCGATCTTTGGACTGATAATAATCAATTGATTTTGCTAGTGGTTGGATTGTACTCCGACTGCGGTACAGAGGAAGCACGGGCGAGTTCATTCATGATTCATTCATACGCGGCGAGAATGGTAGCCTGAGATGCATTGCACGCCCATCATGGTCCGAAATTGGAGAGCAGATACAACCACATCAATTGAATGGAATCCTTTGTAGGAGCAGGAGTAAACATCCCATGAATTCAATGGAATCCTTTGTAGGAACAGGGAGCACATCCCATCAATTCAATGGAATCCTTCTCCTTTTCTTTTGTTTTGTTTCATGAATGAAGAAGAAAAACGAAGAGAGAAGAGTAGGATGACGCGTTGACAAATCATCAGCAAAAAAAACGACATCTTTGCATCCG
>JAAXCT010003606.1:0-29797 GCA_012490785.1 Eragrostis nindensis | reverse complement strand
TAGTAGATGATTACTCAGTGTAATACTGATAGTTAAATATATCCTCTGACGTAGATATGCTTTTATATGGCCGACGGGTTGATATTTCTTTTATCTTTAAAAATATAACACTATATATAAGCAAACGGCTAAGCTAAATGCAGCATCTTGCATGTGGGCTTGTCTAGCTCTTTGCACGGCTACACCAGCCACTGCACCAACACGAAGCCTAGTAGATGGCCGACGGGAATGGCCGCGCCCGCGGCGACACGCACATACGAGTCGTCAGCCGGCGTCTCATCAGGCCTCCGACGCCTCCGTCGCGCCGCGAGTCCTTGCCGTCTCCAACCTAGACCTCCTCTACTGCAACTCCCACTCTCCTTCGTCTGCTTCTACCCAAGGCCACAGTCCGGCACTGATTTCGGCGCGGTCGTCGCATCCTTCGAGTCTGCGTTGCATCATTCCTCAACCAACTTCTTCCCCTGGCCGGCCCGCATCGCGACTAACCGGAGCTCTGGGCCTCCCGGAGATCCACTGCAACAACGAAGGCGCGGAGCTCGTCGTCGGCGACGCCGGCGGCGCGCCCCTGTCAGCCTGGATTTCAAGCGCGATGGGCGCGTCGGTCAGGAAGGTCCAGCTTCCCTACGACGACGATGCCGTCGCGCTGTCGGTGCAGGTCGTGTCCTTCGCCTGCGGGGGCTTCTCCGTGGGTGGTGCACGAGCCACCTGCTCGTGGACGGGTGCGCGCTCTACATGCTCGTCGGCATGTGGTCGGAGCTCGCGCGGCGCGGGGCGATCCGTGGCGTCGTCCCCTGCCACGACCGCTCGTCCGTGCTGCGCCCTCGCTCGCCGCCGTCGTACGCGCCCTCGTTCGGAGACGCGTACACGCCGGACACCGGCGACCGCCTGCCCAACGTGCGGATGAACCAGGCGTTCGTCGAGCGCCTGTACCGCATCGACGCGAGCGACGTCGAGCGCCTCCGAGCGGAGGCGAACCGGGAGGAGCAGGGCGGCCACCGCCGCGCTACGCGCGTGGAGGTGATGTCCGCGTACCTTGTGGAAGGTGCTCGCCGCCGTGGTGGGCGCGGACGACGAGCGCTGCCGCATGGGCTGGTGGGTGAACGGCCGCCGGTTCCTCGCGTCGTCGTCCCCGAGCACCGCGCCGCCATGAGCGCATACGTCGGCAACGTGACCAGCTTCGCGGCGAGGGAGGCGGAGCGCGGAGGAGATCCGGCGAGCGCCGCTCCCGGACGTGGCGTCGCTGGTGCGCGAGGCGGTGGCGGCGGCGGCGAACGCGGAGCACTTCCAGGAGCTCGTGGACTGGCTGGAGGACCACAAGGCGGGGGACGTACCTCGAGGCGGCGACCGTCGGGCTCGGTAGCCCGACGGCGACGGTGACGTGGTGCGCCACCTTCCGGCCGGACACGGACTTCGGTTTCGGGCACGCCGCGCTGGCCATGCCGAGTCGGCGGCGAGGGCGGGGAGGCTGTGCTCGGCTTACTTCACGGTAGCGGGCGCCGGGTGGCGATGATTCATTGTTCGCGAGCGCGTTCCTGTGGCCGCGGCTAGCGGCGGCACTCGAGGCGGACGACCGCCGCATTTTCAAGGCCAGTCACGGCGAAGTATCTCGGCCTCATCACGCGTCGAGCACCGCGTACCTATGAACTCAATATTTTTGCATCTTCATCCAAGCTCCTGTTATATTTGGACCAACGACAATTCATTTCGGTCTTGGTGTCATTTCGGGCCGCCACATATTCAAGCCGGTGCATTATCTCTTTCGGCCTAAGCCTAACTATAGCGGCTGCTGAAAAAATAACTGCGACACTTGTAGCGACTGCTGAACTATGCAGTTGCTGATAAGCAGCAGGCTTGACGAGCTGTTTATTTCTAAACCGGGCGGTTTCTCGGCTCATGATTGGTCCGTTACTCCCGGCCGTTGATATGTGGCCGTTGATATGTGGATGAATGGTTTCTATTTTTCCAGTGAGCTTGCCCGAGAAACTTCGATTCACGCGGTGGCTGTCCTCATCTCTGCCGATGCGCCCGTGCGCCGGCGCCCCCCACCCGGCTCGCAGCCCCAATGAAGAAGCCAGTGCTGCCCTCTCGCTTCACGGCCGTTGTCTCCGTCACTTGTCCCCATCGCCTCCGGCCGTCCTGCTGTTCGAGATTGCGCCCGTCTTCCCGACCAGGGTGCCCGACCGCCGTCATTATCGGTCCGGCATCCTCAGCCTCGGCCAGGCCGCCGCGCTTTGCCCAGGGGCGCCCCGCCCCCACCCCACGATCTGTCCCGTCAAGTGAGCCCCAGCTGCGGCGCCAATCCAACGAGCCCCTCAGCCTACACAGGTCTGTCTCCTTCGCGCATGCCCCCTGCGACCGTCGTCGCCTTCTGCTGCGTGCAGGCCGGAGCCGAGCTCACTGTACACGGCAAGTTCAACACTCTCCATCACAACTAACAGCTTCCTTCTCAATCGCAAACTCTTTGTTAATGCTGAACCACCTGCTTGCAACGTGATCGATGAAATTCCCGACTCATAGTTAACAAAGTATGCAGGGCAGGGCACCAAGACCAGTAGCAGGCAGTGAACAGCCTTGTAGTCGATCTGGGCATTATGTTGCAAAATACGTATTTGAAGCAGGGCTGACAATTCTTTACAACAAGCAGTGCTTTCAATTGTTCCTTACTTTTACCTCCTGATAATTTGATTATTCAATTCGTATAGAATTTTAATGTGATAGGCAGCTAACAGTATAAATCACATAGACTACATGCCAATTGGGATACCCCTCAGTTACAAAAAATACAAAGTAATCATAATGGCTTTCCAATAATTTGTGAAAATAAATTGGTGCAAAATATTGTGAGGCCATATTATATCACTAAGAAGTAGCTAGTGGTGACCCGGATAGTGGATTTTCTATGAAAAATAACTATTTGGTACATGGGTACTTCACCTTCTTTGCAGTCTGAAAGCGAAGTACTCCAGTGCAGCTATATAGCTATACAGTTTCAACTTTTTCAGGCAAATTTTGTACATGTTCTTACGACAAAGTTATGAAGCTAAATTTTAGAAGTTCCGGTCCATGAAATCAGAGCGCCATGCTAAACTGTTGTCATCTGTGCTTCACACATGCCCGCATTTTCAACCGGTCGTCTCCCTGAGATCTGTACATACCAGGTTTACAAGTAGCCAAAGTGCCAAACCCTCTTCCACAGCCCCCATTCTCGGCACTTAGTGAGCCATCCCCCTTCCCATTTTTCTTTCTGCCATTTCCCCATCTTAATACCATCCTTGTCCTACGATAATTGGTGGACACTGGTCAGCTTACTTTAAAAGGTCGTCCTCTTCCGTCAGATATCCGGTCTCTAGCAACAATGGCATCTAAACAAATTCAAGCCCATGACCTGCAGGCACCAAGATGGGGAGACTTGAAAGATACAAACAAGAGCTGTAGATGTCGGAATGATAATGCTAGATAACATATAAATCGTTTTTACACTTGCTCCGCCATAGATAGTAGCTAGATGAATTATTTAGGGTAGAAAAATTATTAAAGTTGTGGACAACTGTAACCAACTATTGTTACTAATGAGTTGTTTACTCACACATGAGCACGCATTTAATCCATAGACCATTGTAAAGCATGCCATAAATCTAATATGAAGACCACCCCGTTTGTATATTTTGTATTTAATTAATGTATTTTACAACAAGTCTTGCTTTCATTATCGATCTTTTACAGCATGCAACAAAGTTTTAACTTTTCAACTAAGCTACCATATTGTGCAAAATTCTTTTACTTATATACTGACAGCAACAATGTTTTCCCCAATTCCATACTGAGAAACCATTTGTGATGCCTTTAATTTGCCAATTGTCATTATTGCGTATTAGACGTCATGTGTTCTTTCTAACTGTATTCAAGGAGTGCTACAATTCAACATTTTGTTAAACCTGGGGTACAGTGACAATTGGCTAATTCGGCAACTTACCCCTTTAGTTCTTTAATTTAAATTTTCATTATCTTCTCTGGGTTAACAACACATTTAAAATGGAAAATATTTTTTACATTGATTTATCTGAACTGGAGTGTATTTTGCCGATCTATGGGTAGGTGAAGTTAATTTTTCAGTTGATACATAGATTTGATCTAAGTTAGCTCTGATTCAGACTCCTTAGTATGATTTCAAGAAAAGACTTTTAATTAATCTAAGAAAAAACAGGAGCAACCCTTAGTTTTACCAGCTATGAATAATTCATTCAATCTTAAAGATATCTACACTGAATGATTCTTGACATTGCATACCATAATTCAAACCTGCATTTTGTGTGATTCTTATACTGCCTACTTGATATATTGATAAATCATGTTTAAATAAATTACTAATACCACATCAAAATCCTGGTGATCTTCAAAGGGCCAAGTAAACTGGCAAAATCATAGCTCAAAATAAATCATTCATCAATGCTTATAAGGATGGAACTGGCACTACTTAAGGTGTTCACGTTGTGAGAATTGCACATTTAATACTAATCAGAAGCATAGTTTTAAGCGCCTAGTGTCTTGAGGCCACCAGGGCCAGTGCGCCTAGGCAACGCCAAGGCTAATCCGCGCACGCCCGCGCGGAGGCCAACTCGCGCATTCGAAAGACAACATACGACAAACAACATCATCAGTCTCTCGCTTCTTTTTTCCTCCTCAATCTAACCGAGATCCGAAAGCTCCTCCTTTCTTCCCAATCCGAACACAAATCATCCTCCCTTCAATCTGGATGAGAAACAAAGTATTTTTTCAAAAGTTGCGGGAAAAAAGATTTTGGAGAATTTTTCAAACTTCTTAGAGAACTTTCGATTGGACTTCTCCGAAACCTTTCGATCCAACTTATCCGAAAACTTTCAGTTAACCAAAACTTTTCTAAGAACTCTTTGCAGAACATCAAACAGGATTTACAACAAAAGTTTATCAGAAAAAAAAAATCAAAATCTCACATATTCGCCACCAGTTCGGTGACCCACGCCGGCGCCTCCGCCTTAACGGGATGGGGCCTCACGGAGCCTCTCAGATCCAGATCCAGAGAGAGAGAGAGGAGAGAGGAGAGAGAGAGAGGGGGGGGGGGGGGGGGGGGGGGGGGGGAGGGGGGGTGGAAGAGAGAGAGAGGGAGGAGGAGGAGGGAGGAGGAAGGGGGCCGGTTGCTGCGGCACCTATGTTTCTCCATTGCCATGGTTTCGAGCTGGCTAGCGCCTGTGCTGCCATGTCCTGATTAGAGGATCGTATGGGGGTGGAAACGACCAGAGAGAGAAGAGAGATAAGGCAACGGTGTGAAAGAAGAGATAAGGCAGTAGTTGGGCGTGGGTTCCACGGACACGCAGATGCGCGAGAGATGAAACGCGGGATGTGCGTGGTAAAGAAATTTCGACGCCAAGGGGCCAAGGCAACACTACAAAGCCTAAGGCGTCCTGAGGCGTTTAGGGTGCGCCCAACTGCCTAGGCGAGCTTTAAAAACTATGATCAGAAGAAACATAGTAAATACTACAATCAGGATTATCACAGAATTTTATCAATTTTGTTACTCTAGTAACTTTGATGCTAATTGCAACTTTTTATATGCAAGTTGAGCAGCACCAAACAAGGTCATTCATTTTATTTTTCACAGTTCAATCCAGTGCCTAAATCTTAATTGCTAAGCTTGATTTTTTGCTATAGTTAGATAAATGTCAGCACCTATAACTTTGACAATTAAGTTTTCATTTTCACCTGTTCTGTCACCAATCTTTTCTTTGCTGCTGAAAACAAACAACCAGTTGCTTGACACATGGACAAACAGTTAACCAGAAATCTGTTTATTTTATTTACGTGAAAACTCATTTCCATCACTTAAATGTACCATTTTATTCGCTGTTAAAAAGGTTCAAATGATTCCCATCTATTTCATCTTATACAAACCTGGTTGAGGGCAAATCAGGCGCGGCTTTCTAGTGTAATACTAGAAACTTAAGTATCTGCGAAACACATTTTTGTCTCTTCACTCACTCAAACGGTTGACAAGATCCAGATCCCAGCCCGTCAAACCATCATGTCTCATTTTTCAATTTTCCTCGTCCTACAATCCAACACAATAGTTAAGCATTAAGTGGCATTGCTTTGAAGTTCCGTAGGGAGTACCTACTCCATCGAGAGACTTTAAAAATTAAAGCATCAATTGCATTGCATAGTTATAGGTTTGAGTTATAGGTCTGCCATAAGTCAAAATCTTCTTAATTTCCACCACTAACAGAAAAAAAATCTAAAAAGAGTAACAAAAAAGATGATTTTACTAGATTGATAGTTACTCAAACTATCTTAATATATCACTGCAAAATAAAACTTAATATGTAACTTAACATTTTCAATCTTTACGAATTCGTTTATTACCAACGATCAACGTTTAAAAAGTTGACTTAGAACAACTTGAACTAGGTCATAAATATTCTCGTATAGAGAGAGGAGTTCATATTTTAAATATCTTAGGTCATACTAAATATTGAGGGCAACATGTAGGGTGATGCCGTGATATTTTAGAAATGGTTACAGAATGACAACTACATGTGCAATATCCGTTGCCATCATAGTCTCCAGTGCCATGTGCTCAATTCAGAGTTGCTACTGCAACTAGTAGTCATTATCTCTGTAGCAGTCGGATACAAGTAATTAATGGTATCAAATCTTGCTCACTACTACATCAAATCTTGCTCACCCAATACTAAAATAAATATGAACAAATTTAGCAAGATATTTGAACACTTATTTCTGCATAAATGCTGCTGCTACATAGATACGTCTTACACAGACGAGACGAATTCTCACGCTTCTCACTTCTCCTCCCGTTCGTCATGGAAAACATGCAGCAATGTGTGGTTCTTCATCTGGCAAACGCGTTCCTCTTAGTCTCGGCCTTCACAATGGCCATGCTGATCAAAGTGTTCGTGAGAGCTCCGTTGACGGTGACGGCCGCCGAACGTACATCGTCCGCGTGCGGCCGCCAATGGGATTCAACGACTACACCAGCCATCTCGACCTCGAGAGGTGGTACGAATCGTTCCTGGTGATGGAGCCCGGGTCCACAGATCAGACCGGGCGCCCTTTGCTCGTCCACTCGTACCGGGCGGCCATGACCGGCTTTGCCGCGAAGCTCACTGGGGCCGAGGCGGAGAACGTCGCAGCCAGGGACGGGATCCTGGGCGTATTCGCGAGCTATCTCATGCCTCTGCAACGACTCACTCGCCGGACTTCCTGGACCTCAGGTCAGCCGGCCTGAACGGGCATGGGACGGCGTGCTCGGGCGCAAGGGGGAGGGCGTCGTCATCGCGGTCCTCGACACGATGGTGAACCCCACGCACCTGTCGTTCCAGGACGACGGCATGAGCGCCCCGCCGGCCAAGTGGCGCGGCGAGTGCGACTTCTGGGGCGGCCGCGTGCCGTGCAACAAGAAGATCGTGGGCGGCCGCCCGAACGATCTTCCGCGCGCTCAAGGACGGCCACGGGACGCACACCGCGAGCACGGCCGCCGGGAACTTCGTCGCCGGCGCCGGCGTGCTGGGCAACGGGAACGGCACCGCCGCGGGCTGGCGCCGCGCGCGCACCTGGCGGTCTACGAGGTCTGCAGCGACACGAACTGCGACGCCGCCGACGTGCTCGCCGGCATGGACGGCGGCGCGATATCCGACGGCGCCGACGTCCTGTCGCTGTCGCTGGGCTGCAGCTCCAGGCCGTTCTACAACGACCAGATTCCCATCGGCGCGTTCAGTTCAGCGCCATGGCGAAGGGCGTCTTCGTTAGCTGCTCCGCGGGGAACGAGGGCCCGGACCCGAGATCCCTCGGCAACGCCGCGCCATGGATCCTGACCGTCGGCGCCAGCACAATGGACCGGCGCATGCACGCCGTCGTCAAGCTCGGCAACGGTCTGTCATTTGTTGGTGAGTCGGCCTACCAGCCAAACGCCTGCCTCCGACACCACTGGTTACTCCTATCGAGCGCAGCATCGAAGATGACTGTAAAACCTGGCTTGCCCGGCCTCGCTGGCAAGATCGCGTGATCGAAGAAGTCTGTCTAGACCGGGTCAAGACTGGTATCCTTGTCAAGAACGCCGGCGGCGTAGGCATGCTGCTGACCGGTGACAAGGCAGACGGCAACACGACGTTCGCAGACGCGCACGTCCTGCCGGCATCATAAGTGTCGTACCTGGACGGGGAAAGCGATAAGAGAGTACATGAACTCGACCAAGGACCCAGTGGCTGAGATCACCTTCCATGGCACGTCGTTCGAGGCGGCCGCGGCGGCGTCAGCTCCGCCGTTGCCTCCATATCCTCCCGTGGTCCAAGCTTGACCACCCCCGGCATCGTCAAGCCGACATCATCGGCCCCGGCGTTTAACGTGATCGCCGCATGGCCGTTCAAGGACGGACCGGAAGGTAATAACAATGGTGGTGGTGAAACAAGGGATTTCAGCGACGTTGCTTTCGACATTCTTTCCGGGACGTCCATGTCGGCTCCTCACCTCAGTGGGATTGTTGCGCCTCATCAAGAGCGAGCATCCAGACTGGTCTCCTGCGATGATCAAGTCTGCGATAATGACGACTGCCGACACTGCGCGTTCTGATGGTAAGCCAATCCTAGACGAGAAGCTGAATGCAGCGGCGGCTTTCGCCATGGGCGCTGGCCGTGTCAACCCCTCCAAAGCCATCAACCCGGGTCTGGTCTACGACATCGACGAGCGGAGCGTAGTACATCCTTACATCTGTGGGCTGGGCTATACTGATGACAAGTGGAGATCATCAAACACAAGAGGGGGCGTGTTGGAAGCACGAAGAAGATCACCGGCGCCGAGCTGAACTACCCGTCCATAGTGGCCAGATTGAGTGCAGGCAAAGATAACGGTGAACCGGACACTGACTAATGTCGATGCGGCACAGAGCATGTACACAGTGGAGTGAATGTTCCGAAGGGAGTCACGGTTGTGGTGTCACCGTTGGTGCTTGAGTTCAGGGGCAGAATGACAAGAGAGCTTCACGGTCGGGATGAGTTGGGATGCCGTCAAGATGAAGCACGTAGAAGGGAGCTTGAAGTGGGTCTCAAAAACCCATGTTGTGAGAATTCCTATTGTAATATTCTGATTTTGTGAACTGATAACGGCATGTGCGTTGCTACAGTTTTTATCTAACTCCTGTATGACATTGCATATTTTATTTGGAACAATTTTTTTCACTACATCAGTTGTTTTACCATGCACCAAAATATGATTCACTATACATCAGTGTTGTACCAAAAGAAGCAAGATGAGAAAACAGACAGATTCATTTAATTGAATGAAGAATGATATATACATGTCTTTGATACAAACATATTACAATGTTTCTTTTTCTTCCTAATGAGTCAAGATGAAAGAACCAAGAAACAATCAGAGATGTAGGGCGCGAGGCAGGCTGATCAGAAGCACGCGACACCAGCAGCAGCAGAGGCCGCAGACTTGAAGTTGCCGCCCGGATTCCATCTTCCTGAGCTGGCTGCGCGGGGTCGTCGTCGTTGGAGGCCCCGGCGGGCGGGGCGGGCAGGCGCTTGCAGCCCGCTTCTTGTCCTGGTCTCTTGGCGGCGGCGTCCGCGGCGGCCATGTCGAGCAGATGCTTCGCCTGCTCCGTGAGCGTGGCGAGCCCGGGACGTGCTCCTGAGCAGCGCGGCGTGTTTGTCGGATCCAGGCCGTCCAGCGCGGCCACCATCTGCCGCAGCTCCCGCGTGGATCGCGCGGCCAGGTTAGCGCGTGACGGGATCCGAGGGGCGCACCGGAGACTAGGCACGCGGCCGTGGACGGCGTCCTCCATGCCGACGGGCTCGTGGTCGCCCCGCGGGCGGCGGCCCGCGGCCGCCTTCCCTGCCGCCGCGAGGCCGACGCGGAGGTGCGGCCCCGGAGGAAGTGGCCGTCCAGGTTGCGGCAGGCGCTGCGCGCCGTCTCGTCGTCGGCGTACTCGGCGAAGGGCGTAGCCCCTGCGCTTGCCCGTGGCCGGTCGGTGGGCGAGGCGCAGCGAGAGGACGGGGCGATGAGCTCGCAGGCGTCGCGGAGCTCCTTCTCGGCGGCGTGGAACGGGGATGTTGCCGACGTAGACGAACGGCTGCAGCGGCAGCTGGCCGTCGGGCCATGGCGGTGGAGAGGATCAAGGCGGCGATCGATCGATAGGAAGATCGACGAAAACGCGCGTGCAGCCCGCGAGAGGGATCGAGGGAGAGAAAAGGTAAGGTACGCGAGTCGCGGGAGGATGCGATGCGGACGTGCCGGATATTTATAGTAGAGAGTCGGCGAGTCCGGCTCCGAGTCCGACTTGCAACGCAGAGGCGGTTAGGACTTAGGAGGACCTGCCTCGCGTCCACCGTGCGATCTCGCCGTTAACGCAGTATCGAACGTCGCAGCTAGCACGTTCTTCCTCACGCGCCTCTGGTCCTCCTCGCCCGAGTGACCGAGTCTGACTTGCGTGGGCGGAGGCGGACGGAGGCGCGTCGGTCCCCTTTGCGATCTCGCTGTCAACGGAGCATCCATCCAACGTCGCAAGCTTCTCACCCCCTGTCTCCTTGCACCGCTCTTCCCTCGCGCCCAGACGAGGCACGAGCCAGCCGAGACAGCCAGTACTGGAGCGCATGCCCTCCTTCACCTGCACGCGCTCCACCGCCGCTGCGTGCAGTGTATCTTTACTCAGCACATAGGCGGAGCAGCGATGTGCCACGTGTAGACACGCAAAACGGCGTGCAGTGTAGTGTAGCGTAGCACAGGAAAGCGCCAGTTTCTTGATCTTCTTGATCGGTCACATCCTGGGCTGCGACAGAGATCCGCGTGCTCCTCTCGACTCTGGCCTGATCGACCATCTACACTTCGACAGCGTGCGCCACATGAGCACCGCTGCATAACGTGTCATCTCCTGATCAGTGGTGCACCGCCATGCAACCACTGATAAGGAGTGTGGTCATTTCCCGATGCGAGAGGAAACAAACGGCGTCTGCATTGCAGGCGCACGCGGCTCGAAACGTCACTCAACAGAAAGGACTTCCTCCTGGGCCAACGCATCCATCATGCTTCGAGACACCGTCGTGCCGTGCCAACATACAGGATAGGAATGCAACGTTTATACTACAACCATCCTGTTCAGGGCCATCTCGTTGACAGGTGCACGTACACGCGCCTGCCGTATTATCCATCTGTGCCAACAAACAACGACAGTGAAATGGAGCTGTTTACGATTGTTTGAATCGAAACTTTCCAAATGTTTCGATTATAAATCTAATACAGTATGTATACTATCCAATACTATTTGACACAATAGAAATTACGGTATAAATTAACGATATATACTCCGGAAGCACATGGCTACGTGAAACCCTCTTATCGAGTGATACGTGTACAGGCAACTGTCTAAGACGTTTTGAGGAAAACAAGCTTAATGGTATTGCTGTTCATAAACTTCGCTAAGCAGCCAGACGTCCTGGGTGCCTTTTATTCAAGTAGGGATACTGTTGAAAAAAACAAGCGATGCATAACTGCATAAAAAGAAAAATACCATTCAGCTTGTTTTCCTTGAAGCGTTTTAGACGGGTCGCCTGACACGGTCACCCGGGGGGGGGGGGGGGGTCACGTGCCATGTGCTCCTCAAGCATATATCGTTAGGATTTGGTGATCTAGATTAGTTCATTTCTCGTCTCGTATAGCTAATAGTCTTTAGTGTATATAAACATCAGTAATTTCAAGAAAGTAAAATGACAGTTTGAAATCAATGGTGGCAAGAGGAGAATCAGTAGCGACGTAAGGCGACGAGGTGGTGGTGGGTAACAGCAGAAAAGTTTATGAAGAGAGTGGGAGTAAGATTTTCACGGAGGGCTGGTACGAAGTAGATTGATGGAACTAAAATAATTAATATCTTGCGTGATACCCACCCGCATTGTACTAGTAATATTGTGCATCAGAAATATATAATATCTGAAGGCAAACGAAGTGAGAGGTGATGCATAGTATGGAAGAAAGACAAGCGTTAAGTATTCCGTATACTCCTAGGTCCATCTTGAGTCATTACTTGTGAGTGTGTTTTTTAATGGTTTTTAAGTAGGTCCAGCAAACAATATTTATTTATTAACTTTCATATGCTCTTCTAAATTAAACCATTTGTACCACCAGAGATCTCATTATTTAAATCATTTACGAAGGGATAGAAAAAAATAAATCATTTACGAAGGTGTAATGATTTTTAATTATTAAATCTTCCTGCGCAAAAAGAAATTATTAAATCTATACCAACCATAATTAAAAATGACTGTACCTTTAAGATCGCCTCCACTACCTCTGACTCTGGTGGCGTTCGGATGAAAGTTTAGAGGCCTATTATGCACTGTAGCTTGTCACATCCAATACTTCCGGCAGATTATGTGTACTAACCCAAGTCAAATTACAACTAAGTCCAGGACCCCCCCTCTATTTCGCGAGACAAACGTAATGAGGGTAATTAAGCCCGCAGATTAGACGATGGTATACTGTAGGCATCACTGTTGTTCAAAACTTGATTTAGGCTCGTTAGATTCGTCTCGAAAAATAACGCCCGTCTGCAGAAGGTTTTGAAATTAATTTTATTAGTATCCCTAAATAGTAAGATTCTTTTTTACTTTAGGCCTCCTTTGGCAGCGAAGGGACACGGCGCCCGGGGCTGATTCACCGCCAGGGGAAATCCATGCCCACCCTCACCCCCGGTGCTTGGGTGGCTGTCCCCGCCAGCCTTTGGAAGCCACAGGGAGATCGACACAGGGAAAAATCGGCCGAAAATCGGAGAAAATGCTGGAAAATCCAGAAAAATCGAAAAATGTGAATAAAAAATTCTGGTAAACTTGAAATCTGCTCTAAAATTCAGGGAAAAATACCAAAAAAAATAAGAAAAAATCGGGTAAGAAACAATATTCATAAAAGGAGCTCTAACACAAAAATTTCACAGAAATTTTTTGTTCCGCCAGTACATACCATCCAAGGTATTCATGAAAAAAAAAATTAAGACTAAACAAAATCCCACATTGCTGAGGCTACTAATGAATCATCATTACACTGCTGGTCAAATCTAGTACACATGAATCTCATGCAAGGGATCCTACCAACTTGTAAGCAAACTGATTGGTGACGAAGAGCTCCATCACTTGACCCTGCAGAAAAATATCAGCACCATGTTCAGGCTACAGATTCAACATATACGACAGAAAAAAACAGCTACAGATTCGAACAAACACTGAAATCCAATGCCTAACAAGCATGTATTTGACAGCAATTAAGCAGCCAGCCGCAATAGAGGTATTAGACAACAATTAATAGAACATAGTTTCTCTATCTATTTTCATAGATCCTTGAAGCAATCTGTACACACAAAAGCCATATCAAATTTTAGTGATTTGGCTTCACAGTCGCGCAAAAAAAGAAAGAGCAACATATCGGATCACACATTAGAATTTCAGTCCTTGAGAGGCCAGAAAAAGAAGCAAGAAAAGTGGGCACAGGCTTTACTTTCATTTCGTGAAACATTATTAGAATTTTAGTAATTTCAGGGACTAATCAAAAAGCAGCTCACAGCCATATTGTATATACTTAAATAGCTACAAGGATGGATTATGAACAGAACAGTGCTCCACTCATTAAACAGAGTACTAGCAGAAAAACAGAGTACAATCAGCTGTAGATAATCAGAGTACCATGCAAATTCCTGACACTATATCAGACATAACAAATATTCAGTAAACACCTTCATCAGCAAGGAAGCACAGCTATCACAACTACAAACAAATAATATGGGATGGGTAGTCACTGGTTTGGCATCCTATCAACTAGGACATCACAACTATAGATGTAACCCAATAATGACCAGCTATACGAGCCATGAAAACATTATGAATGACACGCGTGAATGCTTAAAATGATACAATCTTATGGCTACCAGTAGACTTGAAAATGACAATGAGAACAATCTTGAATTAAAATAAATAATCAGAACTACTATGGATCCTCACGCAACAACAATCCACATATGAGCAAGCATCAGATTCAGTAACAAATCAAGGTGTGACACTGAGGATTCAGTAGCTTTGGAACGTTTTCCAAAATCCTCCCCCTCACTGAATATTTGTACGGAAGCTAGCATTCCCTCTACAATATAATATGCAGTGCAGTCAATCATCAAGCATAATTACTCGCTCGAACAGAGATGAAAGAACTGTGCTTAGCAACTCGATTTGTCTATTCTGGAGAACAAACCGAGATGGAAAGAAAGGTGGGAAACTCACAGCCATATTATTCTGGAGACAAACCGAGATGGAAAGAAAGGTGGGAGACTCACAAGCATAATCGGGTCCTTGTGGTTCTCCCTCGTCACGGCCTGCGAGTTCTTGCACTTCGCCTTGTCACGACCTACTTGCCTCATCGGATCTAGAGAAAATATCAGCAGGATTTATGTAACCCTAGGCCACTGAGAGAGAGAGAGAGAGAGAGAGAGAGAGAGGAGAGAGAGAGAGAGAGGTCACCGTGGTCGACGAGCCGCCGGCCAAGGAGTGCAGCGTCGATGGGCGGGGGCACGGCGGCGGCGGCTTGGTTGACGGAGAGGCGACGGGGGTCCGGGGAGGAGGATGCAGCGGGTCGATGGAGAGGCGGACAGCGTCACGCGGTTCGATGGAGAGGCGGCCAGGGAGGAGGATGTGGCGGCGAGGCGGCAGCGCGAGGCGAGCGGCGCGGCGAGGCGGCAGCGCGAGACGGGGAAGACGACGGGGCTGGCTGCCAGGACTCTCGCGACCGGTTTTCATCACCCGTCCAACCCGGCCAGAACCGGGGCCTACTAGCGCGTCGATCCAGTCTGCCAAAGGCTGGAGTTGCTGGCCCGGGGTCGACTCCCGCGTGGCCCGCGTGGCCCGGGAAATGGCCGGGTTCCCCGCCGGGAATTGGGTTCCCAAAGGAAGCCTTAGAGGGTAGAAGTTTAGAGGGGGAAATAGAGGGGCATCCAAACGGGGCCTCTGATGCCGCCGACTTAATTCTGACTACAGATGGTGTCGCCTCCATCCCTCGCCGCTTTCGCTCCCCTTCCCCTTCCCACTCCAACCTGTGCCCCGTCTCCTGCGCCGCCACCTCGCCGGCTCATTCTGTCCTCTGCGTTGCTGGCCGCCGCGGCGTCCATACTCGTACCACCTGCGCCGCTTTGGCTGCCCGCCGGCCATCAGACATCCTCGTTCGCCGCCACCCGTCTCTCACTTACCGAAGGTAGGCAAACAACGCTGATACACAGGCCTTGAGCTACACTGATTTGGTGCCGCGGTTATGTTTCTTGTTGGATCCTGGAACTGAAGTGGCTAATTTCGAGGGTTCCTTTTTTCCCCTGCTTATATCGTGCTTTGATTTTGTTGCAGGTTGTTTGAGTTAGGTTTATTGCGTCCGTAGGCACAAGAAACAGGAATATTTGCAGTAGAAAAGAACAAGTTGTTACATGTTTATGTCCCATTTGGGGGCGCACTGGATTGGCTGGTTGGGTCGAAGAAACTGGTCCTATTCGCCTATGACACTCTGTTATGCTGCTCAGCGTTTCCACATGAGGAAACACCTCTAATCCTCTCTCTTAATAGTCGACATCCAGTTGCAAGAATTGTGTAGTGCTCATTCTTAAGCACCTCCAATGAATGGTGTTCATGCTGTAACGTCTCTTGCTGCTGGGGATGGTCGGCATCATCTTTTTCGCACCCTTGGACCGGCACTCTTGATTTCAATGGCATATATTGACCTTGGAAAGTGGGTGGCCACAGTGGATGCTGGAGCTCGATTTGGGTATGATCTTGTGCTACTGGTGCTGCTTTTCAATTGCTCGGCGATTATGTCAGTATCTTTCAGTTCTATCGGCATTATCACTGGAAAGAATCTTGCAGAGGTACGGATTTACTGTGTCATTTCTTGATCTTGCAACATGTCACTAGTGGTGTTAGGACCACTGGTATCACACTCCGAGCATTTAGCAGCAGTTTAAGAATTGTAGTATTTCTTATGCGCTCAAAAACATTAATTCAGCGGCTCACGTTGTGTTCCAAGCAAGTATGTCCTCGTAGTTGTGCTTGGGTTTACATGTGCCTTATTTCAACTTCCTATGTTTATAGCTTCATTTTATTACCGCTGTAAATAGAATCTAAAGCTCTCTGCAAATGGAAAAAAAATCATGCACATTTCTCACCAAAACATGATTGTTTAAACGGAATCTGCCATGTTACATTTCCCCAGTGTTAGTTGCAAACTAGCTCAATCAGCGATAAACAGAAAAAAACTATGTTTTCCCAAAGTTTCCAGCAAGTTTAACACCAAGTTACAAAAGCCAGAGCACATCTTGAGCTGAAAAGCTTCCTGCCTTTTCTACAGAGAACTTCTGCATCATTCGATTCCAGACCCTACTAGTCTGAAATACGTAAGCTGTAATACATGCCGGCCACTTTGCCCCTACAATTGACACCTGTTTGAATCTTTCTCACAAAACGCCCATGGTTGAGGTACCTGCATGCCTGAAACAATGTAGTGTTTGGATCAGAAAGGACGCTGATTCTCTAAAACATGAGATATTCCTTGTATTCCAAGTGTCCTGCACAAGACCACACAACCAGTCATTGGCCCTAATTGCTTACGAAAGATTTAACCCCACATCCAAACGTGTCTGCCACAGTAGCAGGATGGAAGCACAATCCAATATCACACTTTTTGTACTGTGGTACATATCGTAGGAAATCATCCTTCTCAATGCCCGGGCATCCATCTGAATTTAGACTCCGTTAATTTAGATCCCCTCATAGTTCCTTTCATCATTGTAGTAGTTTAAGTACGTCTAGAACCGATGGCTTGCATGTGGGTGTGCACCCAGTCCAGCAGAGTTCAAGTCCTAAATTCCGCGCTTATGTTAAAAATTTTACAATGTTATACTCGCTCTTTTCTCAAAAAGAAATAGAGGAACCACTTTTTTTAAATTTAATCCAAATTTAATCGTGCTATCTTGACATGAAACAAACAGATATGCCACCAGGAGTACAGTCAGGCGATATGTGCTGTTCTTGGTCTTCAGACAGGACTGTCCTTGTTAATGTCAGAAGTTACCATGGTATGCCTACAGTTAGATAAATTCATTTACTGTCAATTCTTCATTTTGAATGTTTATCTGCTCATGGTATGCACGCAAGTGTGAAGGAGTCATTACTAGAGTATGTAACTGATTTAAACATTTGAATATTTAGGTTGTAGGCATAGCAGTTGGGTTCAACCTTGTGTGGAATATGACGATGTTGTCGCAGGCATATGCTTTGCAAGTGTGGCTGTTAATCTTCTGCCGTACATTATCTCCCGGTCTGGTAAATTATTAACTGCAGAAACTGAAATAAAAGGACGCCCTGCTGTAAGACCTCATGTTGTTCTGGTTCTGTTTTGTACTCATTACAGGAAAAAGGATGGTTGGAACAGTTAATGCCTGCATAGCAGGCTTTACACTTCTTTGTTTTGTTCTTGTGTATTAGTCAGCCAGCCAAAAATCCCTGTGAGAATGAATGTTATGTTCCCCAACTGAGTGGTGAAAGTGCTTACTCACTGATGGCACTTCTCGGCTCAAACGTAATAGCCACAAACTTCTATGTTCATTCATCCGTTGGCCAGTAAGCTCTAACGCCGCCTGCCCACTCTCAGTTAGAATTATCAGATAGCGCATTCGGTGCACTTTGCTAACCGTGTCTTCCATCAGAAGTTTTTTCTTAGAATTTGAATGTTGATGTCATTATTCTTGGAGGTTCTCACTAAGCATATACTGATTACCAACATTATCATTTTTTCCATTTTCTACATGGTTTATTGGATTGCTTTAAAAGAATAGAGAGAACTTACCATAGGTCTCTGAACTTGTGCTTTTGTCTCACTTACACCCCATCTACTTTCTCAGCCCCTTGAACTTGCTAGGTAATCATTGTATGCTTAGTGAGAACCTCCTAAAGTTGTTGTACTTTACTTCCTCAGCCCGTTAAAGTTGCAGTCTCTTTCTTTTTTGGTCTCTCTTAGAACCTCATACTTGCACGGTTGTCTCCCATGAACTTAATTCTGTTCAGGGGCTACTTGTGATAACTACACAAGTTCAAGGGTTCAAGGAAGTAAAATGCAATCCTAGGGGTGTAGGTGAGACACATACAAAAGTCAGGGGCCTGTGTTGCAATTTTCTCATAAAAAATATTGAAATTAACTGGATATTAGTTTGAGTTTTAGAATAATATAAAATGCATCAAATGGCTCCTTTGTACATTTGTGCTTTCTTCTCCTTTTTCTTCAATTTCTTCCTCTCGTTTATTGTGTTTTTGGTTAATTCAGATGTCAGACTTGCAGGTTCAGAGAAGATCTCCGGTTCTTACCCTTGGTTCCCTGTTTCATGACCACCTGTTTTATTTATTATTTATATTTTCTGGGGTCTTTCTTGTGAACTATATTCTAGTGAGCTCAGCGGCAGATGAGGTCGGCAGCTCAGTGCTCATGAACCGTCAAGATGCTGTGGAACTGATGCACCAGGTTTGTGTCAGTTTATGCTTCTCCTTTATTCACTTTATGCTGTGTATTAGTACATAATGCCATCATCAAACTTTTAATTACAAGAGATGCCCATGAGTTCAGTGTGGCGCACTGACATGTCTCATTATCATTGCATGATTGGATTGATTCCAATTGTCGAACTTTGAACTTGCTGAAGCTTGAGTACCTTGTTGACCCTTAAACAATGGCTAAAGCATTTAACTGGTTAGTGGATGGAATTTGAATATCTTATCCAAGCCAAGAGGTACTGAGTTTAGAGCCAAGATGGCACAATTTAAATAATAATAATAAAATGGCGCGCCCATTATGAGTTCATATGTTAGTCTTTAAGCTTCCAGGTGAATCAGTTGGTCAATGGAACTTCGTATAATTCCAAAAACAAAAAAGGAACTTCGTATAAGTATTATTCGTTTGAGTTTAGATTCTGCTGATTCTGCTTGTAATACCTTTTATGAATTTCTGAAGGCCCTTGTCTTCTGCAGATATTTAATAATCCTTTGGCACCGGTTGTGTTTTAGTGATTCTTCTCTTTCGAGCCTCGTCATCTCATTGACATCTATTATTGCAGTGATGTTATTTTGGATAACTTCTTTAGGGTGAAACTTCCTCATTCCGTGCATCATCTACTACTTAAGGGGGTTTCTATGATCCCCACAATCTACTGTGCAAAGATTGCAGGCTCTGAAGGGATGTATCAGTTACTTCTTGCCTGCCCAGTTGTCCAGGCTATGGTCCTTCCTTCGTCTGTTTCCCCTGTTTTCCGTGTTTCCTCATCAAGACCATTGATGGGCACATACAAAATAACCTTATATGTTGAAGCATTGGCTGTCCTTGCTTTCTTATATGTTGTTTACAAACATAATTTTTTTAGCGGAAGGAAATCCTGTTTGGTGACAGCAGTTGGACTAACAATATGAGAAGAAACACCGGTAACCCTGTCGTGCTACCTTATACGGTCATACTCCTAATTTCATGTGCATCTATTGCTTTTACACTCTTCCTTGCTGCTACTCCACTAAAGTCAGCAAGTGTCGAAAATAATAGTCAGGAGTTATATGTGCACCCACAGATGCAATTTTGGGCACCCCTCACCATAGAGAAGAGACTTGTCAGAAAATGCTGCACATGAGGAAGTTCAGACATTTTCTGCTGATGCTGTTACAAGGGATTCATTAGAAGGCCGGCAGAAGTCAGCATTCGGGCGCGTACCAAACGTTCTGGCTGCACTACAGAATCTGATCATGACTCTCGTTACACAATTGCTCATACAGTAACTAATCCTGAGGGTCACCCCTCAGCATCTATGAACCGCGAGGAGCTAAAATCTGTTATGGTGGCAATGCAGATCCAATGCCTAAGGTTCGTACTGCCACCAAAGAAGGCAGGGATGCAGAGAACATCAAAATGAAGAGCAAGACTGAAAAGGTAGTTGAAGTAGTAGAATCAGTTTTTAACACAAGCAAGGGTATAGAGGTTTCATCTGATCTGGAATTCAAGAAGTCTGATGGAGATAGGACACAGTCTATCACTTCTGATGGTAGTAATCTCAGTGGTAGCGTCTCAAGACCGTCTGGTTTGGGCCGTGCAGCAAGAAAGAAGCTAGCAGCAATTCTTGATGAGTTTTGGGGGCATCTTTTTGATTATCACGGTAAGCTTACGCAAGAAGCTGACACTAAAAGCTTCAATTATGTGTTTGGAAGTTCATGGGAACAGCTAGTTCAGCTGTGAGAACCGATAACTTATCTGAAACTTCCTGGAGCCCCTTAATGAGAGATGCGATGCAAGGGTCAGCTGCCGCCCTGAACTCAATGGATCCATTGTCTAGTGATAGGGTCACATCTTGTCCACGCCTAGTTTGGGCTTCACGCGGGTGCCTTGGGGACATCAAACTGGTCTCAGAGCATGCACAGAGATATTCCATGTTCAAGTAGAAATGCAGAATCATTTCAAACTTCAACATGCAATCTGTTAAACCGGTCTTATCAGCCTGCTACTGTTCATGGGTATCTGCTGGCAAACTATTTGAAAGAAATCAAAGCAAGTCGAAGGCCGCTCTCCAGCATTCCAATGGACCCATGGCAATTCCCTAGATCTTCAGAATCTTCTTTTCCTAACTATACTGACTCTTTCATGCATGGTCATAGCCGAAATGTACTTGGTTCACCAGGATGTAGCTCTTCGCAAAGCCCAACAGTGAACCAGTTAAGTACAATGCTGTTGGGAAAGATCTTATTATGATCCTACATCCGTTGGTGGGAATGGAAGTGCTCACTTATCTTCTGACACAAAGAAGTACCATAGTTCACAGACATATCTGCTGTAATTGCTGCTAGTAAAAATGCTTTGTTAATGAAGCAAATCTGAGTAGTGCTGCTGCTGCAAATCAGTCATACCTTGGTAGGCTGGCATGTGAAAAATCATGGTATTCGGGACTCAGCAATCCCATCTCTCGGTGCGTGTAATGAGCTCTCATATCAGTCTTCAGAGAGATGCCCTTCCTACACAATCGAGTATAACACTAAAACTCAATCCATTTGGACCCAGCAACCATTTGAACAATTGCTCAGTGTGCCAAGCGTGGAGCTGAATAAGAGTGAGGTGAACAATGACTGGAGATCTAGTATCACCAGTGATTTCTCTATAATAAGTGTGAGGCAGAACTTGTTTGTTCTGTTAGATTTTGCATCAAGAAGCTCTTAGAACGGAAGGATCACAGTGGCTCTTTAGGAGGATGGTGGTTGCGATGAGAAGTTAATTAGTCGAATTGCTGATGCAGAGACAGTTTCACAAGAAGGAACCACTGGTGACAGAGATGCTAATAGCATCCGCAGACTGCGCAGTTGTGGACATGATTGTATTTTTCAGGCTTCACTGGTCATTAGTTTCGGTGTTGGTGTATCTGTCGGGTGCTAGACCTGTCTCTTGTGGAAAGTAGGCCAGAACTCTGGGGCAAGTATAACTTTGTTCTTAACCGTCTTCAGGTGATCCTTTGCCCTGTTTATCAGGTTTTCAGCAAACTAGAAAAAATGTGTTCTGCTACTGAGAAAGGTTATAGCCAGAGAAATAGATTCAGGAATTAGTTGTGCTTATGCCTCATCTGTGAAGATTTTCTATAATAACCTTAATCAATTCCCCGATCACCTTTTCCCCAATTGACTATAGGAATTAGGAACTTATGCAAAAAAACATTATAGCATAAGGAACGATATATCACTTGATGTTGTCTTTTCGAACATCGATATACTAGTTGATGTAAAACTCGGAATTTGGCATCATTCGGTGAACTACTGCGGTTTTGCACATGACCCTTTTCTTTGACGTGAAAAATGACACATGGCCTTCAAAAAGTGGATTTTTACTGTAGTTGTAAGTGCAAAAACTTCTACCATTCCATTGCCTATACATATTTATGCTTCAGAAGCGAGTTTTGTCTCAATGTACCATAAACAAGGCTAAGCAGTGACTGTTATTCCTTGCAAGAAATCATTGGAACTTGACACTTGTATCAAAAATTGGTCTTATTTGGTGAGCATGCAGTGACTGTTATTTTGTTGCTCTGAATTTGCTGATATGCTCTGTGTCGTTGATGCAGGGAATCCTTGATCCTGCATTTTCCAAGCCTCGGAAACCCCTCAGAGGCTGTGCATGCCTTGAGAGAGAGCAGGCGCAGTGGCCAACAAGCCCATCCCTGGCACCTTCACCACGGCAGCTGCGATCTTGGAGCTGATCAAGAGTGTGGAGCAAGCCGTCTCTAGCCGCAGGGGTCGAAGCTGCACTGCAGCTGGAAACATTGCCTTCCCAAAGGTAAAGAGAACCTGGGCTCCGTGCTTAAACGATACAGGCGCAGGCTCTCGAGCAAGAAGACACCTGCAGGATCATCATAGTGAGCATGTTTTCGCATGCGGTTTTGTATAGGTTGCTTTGCCGCTGTCCTAGGCTGTGCTGTGCGATTCGCTGCTTCTGCGCCATGGCCCTGTGTTGCTGGTTTTTTTCTCCAGCATTTGTTTGTCATGCATGTTCAAGGCTTAAAGGGTGTTCTTGTGCGCCAGCCAGCTGAGTGAGATGGTGAGGCGTACACGATGAGTTGTGGTTTTCTGAAAGCCGCTGTGGAAAATGTAAATTAGTTCACTGTAACCAAAGAACTTCCTGTGGTATATGTGACTTTTCGTTCGGTCCGGCTTGCTGCGCCATGCTGGAGTTGTACCCGGTTTTCGTCGTATGATGCGTACGAATGATGCAGTTGTCAATCCAACATCCATTTGCTTAGGCTGACCAATATCAGCTCTGTGCCGGCCCTTAAGCTGTTTTCAGTTTCTTAACTTTTGTAAAGTGGATGATTGAATGTCACTGGAATCATGGAAGGTATCACTGAAGTTGTAGATCATGCGTGATAGCTCACGATGGGGAGATCACTGTAGTATTGTCTTGAATTATTATTATCTTTTGTCGATTAAAAAATTTTCAGTTATGTGGATTTTGATGAAACTGAGCACACTATTTGTACTTCGATCTTCGAAGTCGAAACTATTACTTGCCAAGCCTGCAGTGGCATTTAGAAACTTGTTAAGGTAACGAGAGGCAATCCCAATCATACCGATGGAATATTCAATTGATATTGGCCTTTGTCCAAGAGGGTACAGTACAATTTTTTGCGAGAAAGGAAGAGGGTACATTACAAAATGGACATGTCCTTAAAAATGAGAGACCTATAATTTTTAATTCATTCGTACTATGTTCCCTTAGTTCTTTTAATTTTTTTCCAGAAATTTATTGCGGTTGCTTCCTGCTGATATTCTCGTCTTAAAAAAATCTAAATCTAAATCCTTCAGAAATAATAGGGAAACAAAGGTCTTTCGAAAAATAATAGGGGAAAAAAACAGGGCTCACCTGATCTCCGCCCGGTGACCGTCACCGCCGCCGCCGTGAGCCGTCCTCGCCAACTTCGCGCGCGCGCGCGAGAGCCCTTCGCGCTGACGGAGCACGCCATACGCCGCCGTCACGCTCCCGCGACGCCATTTTTGCCGCCCCGTCGCGCCCCCGGTGTCCATCCTGCATGCTCGCCACCGAGGTTCGCCACGCGTTCTGGCGTGCGTCGCCCGCGCGCTCGCGGCCATCATTTGGGCCGCGCTCCGCGAGCAGCCGCCACGCCGCAGAGAGCCACTGGAACGGTCAGAAATTGGCAAGGCGCTCGGCACCTTCCCGCTCGCTTTCCTCGTTCGCGGTTCCTCTCTGCTCGTCTTCGCCCCGCCCCGCTCGCCGCCGCGCCTCTGCCCGGTGGTCGTCGCCGCCTCGCGCCACCAAGGTAAGCCACTAACCCATCACCCGCGTCGATTGCAGAGCGTGGAGCCGCTGCCGCCGACCGTATGCAGCCCCTTCACCGCACCCTCTGCACTAGCCGTGCCCATTGAACCGCCCCGATCCATCGCCCAACGATCGATCGACCTCACCGCGGCCGGCGTGTCCGCAACCCGCCGCGGGCGACCTCTACCTTGATCCGCATCGCCAAACCAACCCACCGCCTCCGAGCCCAACCACCACGTTGTCTTTGTGAAACTCCTTTCGTGCTCTCTAAACCTTGAACCGAGCCAATCGCTGGGTCGGCTGTTTGCTTAAGAGCAAGGCACTCTGCCTAGTCGCCCATATTAAGGCAACTGCATATTGCTCGCCGTTCATTTTCATCCTAATCAGCTCACACTCCTAAACAGTTCATAATCATTTGCAGATCAAGATTGTCATGCCGCCGTGGATGGCCATCACCTTTTCGAATTTGGAGTAGACTGCTTGGATCATAAGGAGAGTAGAAAGGAGCTGAGTTGACAAACAGTACTCCTACTAGTTGGGTACAAGGTTTTGTGGTGAATATCCATACTGATCGATCTGACTGTTTCAGTTCTGCACAATGGATGGCGTGCAGAGTATAGAATCTCTGGCTGCTGGGGATGCTCCACATCATTCGTTCCGCACCCTTGGACCGACACTCCTGATTTCAATGGGGTATCTTGACTCGGAAATGGGTTGTGGCTCTGGAAGCTGGGTCTCGCTTTGGTTATGATCTTGTCCTGCTGGTTCTGCTTTTCAATTTATCGGCCATTCTATGTCAGTATCTGTCAACTTGTATTGGCATGGTCACCGGGAAGAATCTTGCAGAGGTAGAGTATACTGTGTCCTTTTTTTGCCGTCGCAATTTTAAAAACTTTCACTAGGACCCCGTGTGGAGATATCACGGATTCTAGCTAGTATTTAGAAGAGACAGACAGAACTTTGAGGAATTTGTTAGTTTCTTTTGTGTGAACCTATGCACTAATTTGGCAAGTCACAGGTGTCACAAGTGGTTCTCGCCAAGTATTGGAGATTCTTGGATTAGCGCTTTTTTTAATGGCTTGAATAGATTAGCATGTGCTGGTTGTTCTTGTTAGTGTGTCTTCAGAAAGATTGTATCACTGTTGTTATATTTTATACCTTTTTTTAGCCAAAAACAGTGGTTCATTAGGATAGGTATCTCGTGTCGTGTGCTTGTGTTATTTTTATTTATTTGCTCGTTTTGGGTTTGATCCAGACTGTAAAAAAAAAAAAAAATCAAATTGTGCTCATGGTATTCCTAGCTTCGTAGGCACACACTGAAATAGGATCCGTACTATTCTACTAAAGGTTACAGGACATGGGTGGGGGTTTCTTGGTGTCCATTTTGGTGCTGGTGCCAGATTCATAAATATTATTGGGACATACCAAATAACCACTTGAAATCAGACCCATGTTGGTATCTGAGTTGGAAACATTTAGGACACGACCACGGGTTTGTCCGGGTAATTATTTTTACTTAATCCTGAGAGAGCATATTTCCTTAGAAGAATAGAATAATGTTCAGATATCCACTTGCGCCAATGAAATTTAAAGATAAAGTCCAAGTTCTTTCTACACTCTTGTAGTTACATTTATTAATTTTTTTTCAACATAATCTTCCGAAGATCTAACTACTTTCGTTATATTGTACGTGATTTTATAGATTTGCCACCAGGAGTATAGTAGGACGATATGTGTTGTTCTTGGTCTTGAGGCAGGACTGTCCTTGTTAATCTGAAATAGCCATGGTATGCCTACGAACTTCAGAAAGATCAATTTTCTGACGATGCTTTGTCCTTTAATGTTTATGTGCTCATGGGCATACATTTACTGCAGAGTACTCTTCCAGTTTGTATCACTTGCCAGAGCAACTAGTTTTGCTCTGTTCAACACATAACATTTGGCTATTTCAGATTGCAGGCATAGCAGGTGGGTTCAACCTTGTATTTGAATACGACAATCTTATCAGAGTAATTTGTTTGCAAGTGTGATAACTAATCTGCTACCATACACGCTCTGCCGCCTGGTAAAATTTATCAATCCTAAAATTGTTGATAAATAAGATGACCTGATCAACAACTTTCTGTAATTATGGTTCCGTTTTCTTCATGTTCTAGGGCAAGAGGGTGGCTGGAATGTTTAATGCTTGCATAGCAGGCTTTACACTTCCCTTTTGTGCTTGGTTCACTCGTCAGTCATCCTAAAACCTCTCTCTACATAAATATGAATGTGATGTTCCCCAAGTTAAGTGGTGAAAGTGCTTACTCACTGATGGCGCTTCTTGGTTCAAATATAATAGTATACAACTTTTATACTGATCATCGGTAGTTCAGGTAAGTTCCAACATATGTTGATCATGTTTTTTTTCCAAACACGCATGACACACACGACAATACACTACTGCATATCATTGTATTAAAGAAGAATAGTTGGGGTAGTGTGAAACGCCGGACACACGCACAAGCGCGCGCACGCTCACACGCAAAAGTTCTTAATTACATGGGCACCTGTGATACAACATAGAGAACGACCCGATCCATTGCTCACGCTTTGTTACAATTGTCAGGTGTTGCAAAATTTGTCTTCCATCAAAAGGTTGTATCTTGTGGATCCTGAACGTGTGTTTTCATCAACCGTGTGATGATTTCATGTTTTCGGCGATCTAGTTACACAATGGCAATCCATGCTGTTCTGATTTATTATGCATTAATTCTTGTCTTTGGTGATTCGCTGCTGTTTTGCAGTATCTGGGCTAATTCAGATCATATGTGCAGGTTCAGAGAAAATATTCCAGCTTGTACCCTTGGTGCCTTGTTTCATGACCACCTTTTTTCTATATTATTTGCATTTTCTGGAGTTTTTCTGTTGAATTATGTTCTGCTGAGCTCGGGGGCATATGAATCTGAAACATGGAATTGCCTTCACGTTTCAACAGGCTGTAGAGCTAAACGAATCAGGTTTGTGTCTCCAGTTTCTGCTTATTCTGGAGTCCTTGGTTCACAACTTCAAATGCTATTGCCCAAGCAATGTAACTGAAGCAGTAGTGTATTGTAACCCTATCTTCTATTTTGGCATGTATATAATTTACAAAATGTAAACATTGTATTTTATTTCCTTTGAGCCTTGAGCGAGGAAACCGCCCAAAAGGTGGATAAATATAGTCTACCCTTTTGCAACAATTAAGGCATGTTGGTGAACTGTCTGCTGCATGAAATTGAGTATATTATCAGAGTCGGAGGTCATGAATCGAGTAGTAAATGTTTAAGAATAAAACATAACTATAGCACAATTAGATTTCGGGGCATAGGTCTTACATAGCCTTGATATAAATTGTATGTTGATTTGTGGGCATATTGCTCACCTATCCTCAACAACATTAGCTTCTACATTAAATGACAGGTGCATATTCAATGAACTGTTATCGCTCTGGAGTATTTAGTCCTGATTGAACGTCCTTACCGAATTTTCCTAAACCTTGTCTTCTGCAGGTATTTACAAATCCGGCGGCCCCAGTTCTGCTATAGTGATCCTTCTCTTTCAGGCCACATCATCTCATTGACCTGTATTATTGGTAGTGGCATAATTTCAGAGCACCTCTTCCGTGTAAAACTATCTTTTCTTGCACATCATCTGGTACCAAAGGGTTTTGCCATGATTATTACGATCTATTACGCAAAGGCTGCAGGTTCTGAAGGGATTGTATCAGTTACTATTATCTGCCCCATTATCCAGGCCATGCTTCTTCCATCACTGTTATCCCTGTTCGTGTGTCCTCATCAGGATTATTAATGGGCAGATACAGGGTATCTCGATATGTTGAGACACTATGCTTCCTTGCATTTCTTCTTACACTTTTTACAAATATCAATTTGCGGCGGAATCTTGTTTGGTGATAGCACTTGGACAAACAACCTGAGAGGAAACACTGGAAGCCCTGTTGTACTTCCATATACTGTCATTGTCCTATGTTCCTGTGGATCTATTGCTTCTGCACTGCACCTTTCTGTTTACTCCACTAAAATCAGCATGTAATGGAGCCGAAAGACGGTTGTCATCTATGAACTTACAGAATGAAACATTGAACACTACTCATCAAAGAGAAGCAACTTCTAGGGGAAATTGTACACACAAAGAAGTTCAGATGTCTTATATGGATGCTGTTCCAATGAGCTCATTGAAAGGTAACAAAAAATCAAGTAGAGAGCATACTGGTCATCAGAAATCAACTTTTGAGCATACCAGCAGATCTGTCGGCACTATTACAGTTGACCATGATGCTCAACAACTGCTTTTTTTTAAAAAAAGACAGATGCTCAAAAGCTGCTCATACCATGATTATTCATGAAGCTTACCTCCTCATGTGTAGAACTCTGAGGATCCAAAATCAGTTATGGTTGATTGGACATAAGTCACATAACCATCGTCAAATTTGTACCACCACCACAGTAGAACATGGTATGGCGCAGAGAACGTGTATAGTGAAGGGCTCATGTGCAAGAAGTTTTGAAAGTAGAACAATATGGTTAGGAAGCTCTCAGTTGGCTAGGTGGTGGAGGATGTTGGTATTGCACCCTAGCCACCCAAGTTCAAGACTTCTTACTATCGAATTTGAGAGCCTATGGTCGTTTTCTTCTCTTAATGAAAAACGGATATCTCCTCCTAGGTTTGATCTCCTTTTTTTAGTCGAACAATATGGTTCCACGGACTAGATACCGAGGGTGTAACATGATCTAGAATTCGGTAAGTCTACTGAATGATCCCCCTTCGACTTTTCTTGGTTCATTGTCTTTTTTTGGGGGGACAAAATGATGCTAATAATGTCATTTGTTGAATCAAATCTGCCTGATTGCTCTGCTGCAGGGATGCAGTTTGCTGCAGCAACAACTTAGCTCTTCGGAATGTCATATTCTATACTGGTTTAGTAGGTGTTTGAGCGAAGCAAACCCAGACGATGGTGCTGCAAAGCAGGCCTAGCTTGTATGCTGGATGAAAAAAAAAAAAAAGCATGATGTGCGGGAATTAGCAACCACATCATGGCCTCAACTTGAACTTGAGGCGCGAGGGGCTCCCGTAGCACCATATATGCAGTTGAGGGCCTAGCAGCCGTTGATATGCCACCAAAATTTCAAGTGTCTCTGGATCGCTCAAGGAAAGATGGCGCTGGAGGGCCCTAGTTCCTGCTTTACTATCTTAAATTTTCGGCCTTGCATTGAACCCGGGGAAAGAAGAAGAATTAGAGTCCGGCAAGGTGAATTCTCCTGTTTTTGCAGCAGAGGGATTGAGATTTGGTTGAGTGCACCAAGCTCTGACATGGTGATGAATTCGTCGAAGATAGCAGTCTCTCAGATTTCATGCATCATAAAGACCTTGAAATGTTTGCGGAAATGACGGTGGCGATGAAAAATTGATTGGTCACGTTGCTGAATCTGAGTGTATCACAACAAAGGAACCACAGGCAGCAGAGATGCCAACTGCGCGTGCATATAGATCTGTGGAGAGGATTGTGTGTGGTGAGTTTCTCGGTGTTAGTCTTGGCATCTGGCATATTCGTCAGGCGCCAGGCCTTCCCTTTTGGAAATAACCAAGAACTTAGGGGATGCATTCTTAACATTCTCAGGGTGATCCTTTTGTCTTATTTCTGCTTTTGTGCATACTATTAGAAGTAAAACAAGTGTTCCTCCGACGTAAAGGACCCAAGAGAAAGAAGCAACATAACTACATATATCTTCCCAGATTTCAGCTAATTTTAGTCCAATAAATAGTTTAACCCTAGTAATAGATTATTGCACAGAGAGCTGAGCCTATTTCAATTGTCTGGGAGTTCAGGAGTCGGGACTCACATCACAAAGTGAACGACTAGCACCCGTTA
>JAAXCT010003605.1:0-29814 GCA_012490785.1 Eragrostis nindensis | reverse complement strand
AAAAAAATCATATCTTTTGTTAGGTACACATAAGTACAGATTCTATGTTCTTACCTTCATTTACGTGTATGCATGTTCTTTTTAGTGGATTTGCATTGCTGGGCTGGGTGACGAAGACTGTGTCAAATTCTCAAAAATTGCAAGAAAGCCATCCTGCAAAAGAGGCTGGAGGAAAGGTGATAATCATTGACACGGTGCTGGCTCTGTCCAAGCAGGATATAATGTCCATGGAGACACAAGCTTGCTTATCTATTCATGATGTACATTGGTGGGGTTGAAAGACATGAGCATGACTGGGCAAAATCTTCCTCCGAGCAGGATTCAGTGATTACAAAATTGTTTCAGTGTTAGGTATTCGATCAGTTATCGAGGTTTATCCTTGACGAACTTGGGCTGCTACCATTTAAGTGACAGTCGTATCTCAATGCAAGAACCACAACCGAAAATAGTATTCATGGAAGAACTCTGCTCACGAATTTCCTGAAACAGATCTTTAGTCCCCATGAATAATTAATGTATCCCTCTAGCATCATCAAAATTCAATAAAAACCATCATTTCGACTTTTCCAAATATTATTTTTGCAAGTGAAACAATTTTGTACAAATACTTTGACTTGAATAATTTGCTTTTGGTTCGAGTGGACTTCTGTAGCGAGCTACACCCAAGTGCTAGATTTTGAGGACACGGATGATGCAGAGTTGCAAACCTTGCATTCCAAAAGTCCAGGCTGCAGACGTCTATCACTCATGGCTTGCAATTTGCCCCATCAATCCAGTTGTCATGATTCGAACATATTTTGGAGTTGCGAGGTGTAAGGCTACACTCCGACTCAGTCTGTCGGTCTGTCACGAGTGCATATGTTCCAATTCCCTCATCAGTGGATTAACGCATTTTTTACAAAAAAAAAGAAAGAAAAAACTCGACCGCGGGGGTATGACTACCCCGGGCTTAATTTTCAAGAGAGATCTTCTCACATAGGCCGAAAATACCTCTGAATCCTGCTCCACTCTTACACAGCGGCATCGTAGCCCTTGTGAAAAGGACCAATTACCTGGGCCGAGCTTTAGTCCTGCACTTCGGCCGTGGGATTTTTTAACCTCGGCCTGGAATTCGCTTCCATAGGGAGGTCAGCCCTGAACCTTAGGAGTGCTACTAGGGGAAAGCTCCAGCTGAAGTGCTGTAATATATGTTCTGCACTCCACTTCTGTTACGTATGGTATCTTTCGTTCATCTCGTTGCATAATTGCTGCTTCGAGCCTACGACCAATGAAATGATGCTGTCCCACCACTGCAAGAAAGTTTGCTTAATAAATTGAATAAGTGCTAGAAAAACTCAATTTTCCGAACTGAAGTCCAGAAATGCTGAAAGATCAATAATGTTTGCACCAGAAATGCCTTTAGCACCTTGGGAGCCAGGCCCAATCGTTGATGCGAGCAACCAATCATGCAAAAGGGGGCCTGGCCGAGCGGCAAACCTGTGAACCAATCGTGAATGACATGGCCCTACGTGCAGCTGACTTTGAAAATGAAGCAGGTACAGAAATGGCTAATCTACGAAGCTTTTAAAAAGATGCAGAGATCAAGAGACAATGCTTCCGTAGGGCATGCCTCCGATGTAGCTGAGGGGTGGCATGTCCTTGAGTATGGGGTGGGGTACTGCGTGCTCTGCTTGTGAAACTTATAGTACGCCATTGTGTTTCAGAATCAGGTCTGTTGCATGTAAATTATTGCCCACTAAAGATCTTCTAAAGACACATTTAAAGGATTTGATCTAAACACTGTGGCTACCATCTCTACTCGTTAAGTAACTATTATGTTACTAGTATGCATGCCGGCACCTGGTCAGGAGATTAAAAAATCGCCATGTCTAAGTAGATGAATCTCTGACCGTTTAGAATGAGATATGAATGCCTTTTGTCTTCAAATCCCACCATTGCTCGTCTCTCTCTCTCTCGCTCCTCTCTCTCTCTCTCTCTTCTCTCTCTCTCTCTCTCGGGAAACCCTGATCCCTAAGCTCCACTATTGATATGGGGGTTGTGCAATTTCGTGGATTGAGAGTTCCCTTGATTCAGTCGATCTATGCTGAGGAATCCATATATAGTAAATACTATTTGAGATGCAGATATATAGACACAAACTAATGCATAGTAGAAAGTGAAAGTGCATCTAGCCCCCTGTTTTGGTTGATTGACAACAAAAAAAAATAGATGGAAATAATGCTTTTATTGGGAATGTTACAACTAGTTCCATGAAAGCTTTATGGAGAAAATGATGTGTCTCCAAAACTGATAAAGAGGAAAAGTGTGGACGACTCATGGGTTTAATCTTGATCCATTTACTTTCTTGAGTCTAGGTTGCCACACTACAAAGAGGGACGTGTGTTGGTAGTCTGAAGTGCCCTGGTGCTCAAACTAACCCTACAAACAAATACAGGAGAGCCGCAAAGCAAACACTGCACAAAAACAACTTCAGGGAAGCTGTCAGACAAAAGTTGTCACTACAACAAACTATTGTTATCCATGACGAATATGTGGTGACGTTTAGAGTGATTGTCAAAACAATAATAATCTATGACGATTTTTCAAGTGACGTCAATCTACTATCATTCTATGACGATTTGCAAGTAAGCATCACAAACTTTACTATTTTGTGACGGTCAGTAAATATGCTCATAGATCAGGTGGATTGGGCGATTCTCCCAACATTGAGCAAGTTATTGTTAGTAAAAGAAATTGTGGGAGACAACAATGTGATCGTGACCTCACGCAAGGCTGTTTGCCCTCACCACTGCATTATTAAATTTAATTTGACGTGGATAATGAGACTTGTGTTATATTTTTGCTTTTTTAGAACAGTATATTTGTATTAGTTTTTTTAGAACCGGATATTTTTTTTTAGAGGAATATATATTCTTGTATTAGTGTCATGCACTCATGCTAGTGTGTTTTGCTCCATGGGCGGCCGGCCCCCAAAACCTGCCATGCCTAATATAAAATCAAAGAAACCCTAACAACGCTCGTCACTCTCTCTCTCATTCTCCTCAGCCACCGCCCGCCCTGTTTCTATCCTCATCGCCTCTCGTTCTTCTCTCCTCCCTGCGTCCCTGGTGCCGCGCCTCGATCTCCTACGCCGCGCTGCACTCCGCCCCTGCCCTCCTGGCTCGGATCTGCGGAGAGGTGCTCCAAGCGTGGCGTCTCCTCGAGCTGCTCCGGGGTTCGGCGGCCGAGCCTCTCCAAGGCGCGACGGTGGGACGGCGAGCGGCTCCAAGGCGCGGCGGCCCGAGCGGATCCAAGGTGCGGCGGCTGGATGCTCCGTGTCATGGCGGCGGGCTCCAGGTGCGCGGCAAGCATGTCAAGGCGCGGCGGTGTGCTGTTCCGAGGTGCGTGGCCGAGCGGGCTTCAAGCTACGACGAGTGCGAGTTGAGAAGCTCGCGGGGAGCCCCTACGGCAAGCGCGCGGAGAGCCGGTCCGTCGAGTGCCACGGCAAGCATGTTGCGGAGAGCTCGCGACGAGCTGCACTGCAAGCAGAGTGTCGAGGAAGCAACATGCTAATTGCTAAGGTACGTTTCATCTGCAAACGTAAAGATTTCATTCAAGTTTGCTTCATTCGTGAGTTCAGGTTTCAGGATTTTTTATTTACACTTTGACCGTGGCGACGGTCTCTGGCTCCCCTTTCTCCACTGGTAAATCTGCAGGTAGTTCTAACTGCCTTTGCAATTCATCATAGGATTTGGTTTGGAATTTTTAGATGCAGTACAAGCACATGTTGATTCTCCTGATGGAAAAAACGGGTGTGATACAAAAGTTGGGTTTCTCCCTGCTTTGTTATTTAGATTCTAAATACAACTACTACCCTAGCAGTTAATCATATTTCATTTTGCTGATTGCAGATACGACGAGGGAGGTGAGAGACTGAGGAGCTGGACACTAGAAGCCCTTTGTTATTAGTTTCGAGTACTAGATTTGTTGAATTGCCATGGTATATTATTGCAAGTTGGTGGTGCCGGATCAAAACCTTAGTTGTATGTGTTGTGTGGGTCTTGAACCGGTATCAGTTGTGTACATTGACAAATCTTGGAGTGAAATGAAATAAAAGCTGTATATTTTGGCTTAATCTGTTGTGGTATGATCAAAGTTTGTATGAGTTTGTGTGAGCTTGCATGATTGATGATACAAATAACAGAATGTGATTGTGACGATTTAATTCTGCACACTTCTAATCGTCACTAAAGTTTGGGTTGGGACTGGGCTTGGGCTATTTCTGTGACAATCAAGAACGTCACGGATCTAGTGCGATCCATGACGAAAATAAGAAACCGTCATCGGTTTAATCTATGACGTGAGATACATGATGAAACCACTATTCGTCACGGACGCTGCTTTATGACGGTTTTTTTCTTCAATTCATGACAATTGCAAACGTCACGCATCATCAAGATTTCTTGTAGTGTGTATTTCTGGTTTTTAACGGATTGCGCATTCCGATTTTAATGTCGGAATTCCGGTTTTTACGGGATTGCGCGTTCCGACTTTTGGATCGGAATACCGGTTTTATCCGGATTGTGCGTTCCAATAAAATTGTCGGAATTCCGGTTTTTCTCAAATTAGTTCAAATAACTTAGTTTCTAAGCGATGGGTGAAACAGATCTCGGAATTCCGGAAATTGTCGGAATTCCGGTTTTTGTCAGAAATGCACAGCAACGGCTAGTTTCAGGGATTTGGGTATAAATACCCTTTCTTTCCCTTTGGGAGGTCTCTCTCTGACTCTCCAGACTCTTGCACGAAAAAGAACAAACCCTAGCTCCTCTCTAACTCTCCCATCCTCTTGAGCTCAATTCTTTGTTGGATTTGAGGGATTTGTTGAGAGATTGAGGTAGTGAACCTTGTGGGACTAATTTCCCATCTCTTGAGCACCGGGATTTGTCAAGCCGCATCAACACCATTTGTTACTCTTGAGGAATTCGTTCTTCTAGCCGGCTAGGCGTCGCTCTTGAGCACCAAAGCTTGTGGTGTGTGTTGGCGGTCGTTAAACCGTGTTTTGACCGCCACCCTACGGTAAATAAAAGCATAACACCAAGATTTGTGCATAGTAGATAGGAATAATGCTACTCCACAAGTTTTGGTGAATATTTGGATAAAGAAGTGAATAATAGAGGAAAGTGGGCCCAGCCAGGGAATTTCCCTGGCCGGCCGGCCCCACCTGGTGGCCGCATGCCCGGGCTTCCTCCAGTGGGCTGGAAACTGATCCACAACGTATAATTCAGGACCACACCAGCAGATTTGCACCGCCATTCTAGAAGGTGGGCCATTTGGGCCTTAACTTGGCCCCCACTGCAATTCTGCCGACCCCACGAAGAAGCCGACCTTCAGACCGCCTTCAGGGAGTGATCTGGAGCGTCGAGGCAGAAGTCGGTGGCGAACCGACACAGGGGACGGCCGGCCGGCCACCCCCCTAGGCCGGCCGGCCTACTTTGGCGCCACCGCCTCTCCAGCTTCGGCCAGCGGGCTCCCACCGCCATGAAGAAGCTATAAATAGGACCCCCCGGCCTCAGAAGCAACTCGCACCTCACACTTCATCCAAGTGTTTTCATTTTCTTGTTTAGTAGTAGCTTTGGGAGTTAGAGTAGAGTAGAGTAGAGTGAGAGCTCTCTCGGGCTTCCGGAGTCTTCTCGGAGTCTTGGTATAGCTCTTTGTATCCTTACTCTTGAGATATTCTTTTATTTAATATATAATTAGTTTTATCTTTATTTATTTCTTTTAGTAATTCTTTTCTATTTAGTTTATTTATTCTGTTAAGTAAGTGCTCGTAGAAGTCTTGTTGTGGGATTCGTGATTGTTGGAGTAGGCAGGTACGAGAGAGTGCCTTCGTCGTGATGACGTCGGGTGAAATCTGTGCTTGTTTATTCTTAGATAGGACTGCTCCGTTGATCAAGAGTAGTTCCTCTAGGCGGGTTGTAAGCATGGCGCTTAGAGCTTGGCCTATGCACGTTTGGCACCCAACCCCACGGAGGATGGTAGCCGCGAGTGTATGTGACAGCTGCACCGGTCTCTGTAATCCACCACGTCCGGGTTGGACTCAGCAGGGTCTTAATTATAGCGGATGGATCCCCAGGGTGAACTAGCAGCATCGGTTGCCCTGGCACTTCCGTGCCCCGAAACGACATGACTTGTATGTGTATGAGCTTAGCTAGAGTAGATAATCTTTATAGACTTGACTGCTAGAAAGAGTAAATGATAGATAAACATACAGGTAGCCTTAACTCTATCTCGTTGCTCTCCCAATTGTATACTACAGTTTTCTTTTATCACTTTGGATTTGAGGATGTGTGTGCCACCCATATCTATCATGCCTATCTTACCCCCGTCTCAAGTATAGTTTGATACATTATTTCTTCTCCAAATTATCCAATGCATTGCTACTATTCAGCTCCCTTTTGCTCTACTTCCCTGCGGAAATATAAATACGATAACCCTGGAATACTCCAAGGTGAAATGCTACAATGGTGATCCGTGCGCTTGCGGAATTAATGAATTTAATTTTATCGCATAAGAACCGCCAACAAGCATTTCTGGCGCCGTTGCCGGGGAAGTAGCAGCTAGGAAACTGAATAAATGCATTGAAGTTTGTGAGAAGAGTAATTATCACTTACTTTTGCGGGCTTACCCTTGTTCTGTCTTTCTTTGTTGTGAAAATTTGAAACAAGACAGTGCATGACTGGTTTCGACCTACCAGAAAACTTCCACTCAGATCCAGAACAGTTCTTGAGGAAAGTTCGAGCGAAACTCACCAAACAGATCCGCAAGAACGCTCTGGCTCTTGAATCGTCTCCTCCACCGGTTGTCAGGGCCTCCTCATCGAACAACATGGCCGACCCCGTTGTTGAGAAGACGATCAATGACTTCTCCGCGCCAACTACGGAGAACATCCGCGTGGGACCCAACCCGCGCATCACCAACAGGGACTACGAGCTCAAGCCAGCCTTGATCAACATGATCTTGGCTAGTACCTTCTGTGGGAAGCCGTCGGAGGATGCGAACGCTCACCTCCAAAGGTTCCTGATGACGTGCAACACCTTCGCCATGAAAGATGCACCTCAGGACGCCATCCGACTGCAGCTCTTCCCATTCTCTCTGTTGGGGAAGGCTCTCCAGTGGTTCTACGCGAACCAAGAGTCCCTCGACACGTGGACGGCATGCTCCAATGCCTTCCTCGCCAAGTTCTTCCCGTCGGGCAAGACAACTGCCCTGCGGAACAAGATATCGGGCTTCCAACAGCTCGCAGATGAGTCGACCGCGGAAGCCTGGGACAGGATGCAGGAGTACGTTCTCTCATGCCCACACCATGGCATGGAGGAATGGCTCGTTATACAGAGTTTCTACCACGGTTTGAGGCCGTTTGCTCGAGAGCACCTCGACGCCGCAGCAGGCGGCTCTTTTTTCTCTCTTAGCGTGAAGAACGCTAAGAAGTTGATTGAGAAGGTGGCGGCTAACCAGACTCATGGTGAACGCCAAGCGGCGAGCACCAAGACCCGTGGAGTACACCAAGTGGAGACGATGGACATGCTCGCCATCAAGCTCGACCAGCTTCTCCGCAAGGTGGACTCTCCACAGAACCTGCAAGTTGCGGACTCCCGCATGACTTGTGAAGAGTGCGGCAACACAGGGCATATGGGCAGCAATTGCCCAAACGCAAGAGAGGACTGCAGTTTCCTCAACAATGGCAATGGGTATCGCTCCCAGAACAACTACGGCTGGAATTCCAGGCCCGACCTCTCCTTCAACAAGAATCAGGGAGGTAACAATGGTAATCTTTCCGTTATGAGCCCTCTATCAAGGATCTAGTTCTCGGCCAGGTCAAGATCAATGACAGCATTAGTAAGAAGTTTCTTACTACCGACAAGGCTTTAGAGAGCATAGATGCCAAGCTAGAGTCGTTCAGCACTGCTCTGCAAAATCAGCTAAGCCATAACAAGATGCTAGAAACGCAAATTGCGCAAATAGCTTCAGCTGTGCAGTCTCCTCGTGAGGGTAAACTTCCTGGGCAACCAGAAGTTAATCCCAAGGAGAGTATAAATGCAATAACCATCAGGTGTGAAGAAAGCGACTTGGACACCGCGCTTCCCAAGGATGTGATCAGAAAAGATCCCGGATGGCCAACCATTCCGTGTTTGGTCAACGACCGGTGTTTCGCTCGGGCACTATGTGACTTAGGAGCAAGTGTGAGCATCATGCCGAAGGCTATATACGATGGGTTAAACCATCCATTGTCCCCAACGACCATGAAGCTCCAGCTTGCAGACGGATCACTACGCCTGCCCTTGGGGATTGTCAAAGAAGTTCCCATGCAGATCAGAAATCTCTTCGTCCCCGTCGACTTCGTTGTGCTTGACATGGAAGTGGATGTCAAGACCCCTCTCATCCTTGGGAGGCCTTTCTTGAGCACCACCAACGCCAACATCGACGTAGGGGCAGGAGAGATCCACTTGGACTTCAACGGCAGGGAAGAGACGTTCAACTTCAAACCCAAGGTTGAGCAATGCAAGCAAGTACGGGTCATATATGGAAAGGACCCAAGGGAAGTGGAAAAGATTGAGATTACTCCACCCATGCCGCAGCCAGACAAGCTCATTGCATACATGAGAAACTATCTGGCAAGAGAGAATGCAAGAAGGCCAGCTAATTATTGGAGGACTCCAAGGAAAATGCCTCAGCCACCAAACGCATCGCAAGCCCCTCTTGCTCCTCCACCACAAGAAGGTGTAGGCGAGTCACAATCGCCTAAGAAGAGGAGAGCTAGGCGCTCAAAAAAGAAGAAGACAGCTACGGTATCGACCGAGGAGAGCACAACAAAGGCGCCTAGTAAAGAAAAGGTCGCCGCCACCAACACAAAGAAGACAATCAAGGTGTGGCGAAGAAAGAAGGAACCTCAGCCCCGCCAAATTCTCCAGCGGGTGGGGTACAAGCAAGTTAAAGCGACATGGAGAACGTCTAGCTCAAAGACGTAAAAATGAGAGCCCTCCGATTGGGGAGGCCATCCCAATCGTTATCCTAGCTAGGCCTAGCGCTTGTTTTTCTTTCATAAACCATAAAAACAAAACAAAAATAATAGGATTCCCAGCAATGCCCATTAGGGGCCAGCCACTTGTATCGTCCTCACTCTTTTTTGCAGATCAAGAAGGAGGAGGAAGAGCCTGAATCAAGCTTAAGTCTTGCAAAGACTCAAGCTTGGGGAGGGCCCCCAGGTAAGAAGGAGTTCAACACTAGCTCGAGTCTTTGTTGGTGGTTCTCATGCTCTACTAAATATTTCTGTTCCGCAAGCGCACGGATCACTATTGTAGCACTTCACCATGGAGTATTCCAGGGTATCGTATTTATAATTTCCACAGGGAAGCTAGCAGAAAAGTTCGCAAGGGTACTGTCTAAATCGATCGTATGTACATCACGTCAAACGTTGATAGTTTGATAAAGATGGCACTCATGAAATAACCCATAAAAGAGTAATTAACAAAAGATTGGGAGAGCAACGAGTAGAGAAAAGGGTTTCCTAAAAATATATCCATCCTATGTATTTTATATTCAGCAATCTAATGATTTACAATTATACACTCAAGATCATACAACAGTCATATATCTGTGCATCGGGGCACGGAAGTGCCAGGACTAATTAACCGATGTGGCTAGTTCACCCTGGGGATCCATCCGCTATAATTAAGACCCTGCTAGGTCCAACCCGGACGTGGTGGATTACAGAGACCGGTGCAGCTGTCACATACACTCGCGGCTACCATCCTCCGTGGGGTTGGGTGCAAACTCGCGTCTAGAATAATTCCTTGAACCATACAAGCAATCACTCTAAATAATCTACCCTTAGCTAACAGGGCAGACCACCCATGCTCAATAAACTTAAATGAATTGTTTACGCATAGACCAGCTGACAACTCACGTAAGTCTACCTCACACAGACGTGGATCCAACACAGAGATATTTCTGAAGCAATTACTTAGAGCAATAACATAAATCAAAAGAATTACTGAATTAAATAAATAAGAAAAGATATCCATAATAATATTTATTTAAAAGAAAGTAAAGATACAAAAGAGCTTTACCACACTTCCGAAGATGACTCCGGAACCCTGAGCAAAGCTCACACTCTAACTCTAACTCCCAACTAGTGCTAACACTAAACAAGAAGAGTAAATGGATTCTTCAATGAGGTGCGAGTTGCTTCTGCGGCGGCCGGGGGGTCCTATTTATAGCTTCTCATGGCGGTGGGAACTCCCTGGCCGAAACTGGAGTGGCGGTGCCGCTAAGGTAGGCCGGCCGGCCTCCCTATCTCCAGCCGGCCGTCCACAAGGTCGGTTCACGACCGCCTTCTCTCTGGACACTCCTGATTGCTTGGTGGAGTCGGTCCCGAGGTCGGTTTTCTCCTGGGGTCAGCAGAAATGGAGTAAGGACCAAGTTTAGGCCCATTGTAGCCCATCTTCTAGAATGTTTGCTATTTCTTCACTTGGGCTTTAATTATTCTCGGTGCTGGACGTCTTCAGAGCCCATTGGTCGAAGATCGACAGCAGCAGGGGCCAAGTGTGGCCGGCCGGCCTATGATTGGGCCGGCCGGCCTGTGTTTCTTTCCACAGGTGCCCATTTCTTCTGCATTTACTCCTGCACTCATAAATCATCCAAAGCTCGTGGAACTTTATTAATAAAATAAAACATTGCCGAATTTTGGTGATTTACCCATTTATTTACCGATATGTTGACGGTAATTTAATGACTTAAACACCGTCAACAAACCCCCCAAGCTTAAATTTTGCTCGTCCCCGAGCAAAATAAAAACTTAGGCAATCGGCGGATCAGGAGTTGCATCAATATTAATTTCCTGCAGGTGTCTGATATACAACAGCATACTCCAAGACAGCAAGTAATCCATAAACCAGCACAATTTATTCATCAAGCATGCATACATCTGGTAGGGCTTATTGATTACTTTGTCATGTGACATTGAAAAGCAGAACAGCATTATTAGGTTTTCGTTAAACACATTCTGCAAATAACAAGTCCAGAGTTTTTGTTTGCTTCATAAGAAAAATTTCAAGAATGCTCCTTTAAGTCTTTTGCACTTCCCCTTTTTGTCTCTCTTTTGTGGAAGCTATTTCCTACAAAACATCGCTCACAACCTAATGCTACATAAGATGGTCATTCTGGTGGAGCTTGGTTTGGATGTGCATATCTTTCACATATGTTTTGTAAGGTTAAAGGATGATCTCAAGGAAACAGAGCAACTCCTTATAGTCAGTCCAATGATAAATGTGGGAAGAGAAATCACTCATAAATTTTTCTGTCTTCTTGGCTCAAGAGAAATTTTGAGGATGACCACCACCTCTTTAGAAATCTTTACTGTGCATTACGGGAGTTTTTTTTTTAACTCCCGTAATGCAGCAGTGTGAAGAAGATTTTTAGATGGCCTAGACAATAATTTTCGAATTTTCTTGAGCTCTTGAAGGAAGACAAAAGAATTTTGAAGGATGAGTGGTAATGAATTTCTCAAATTCCCAGAAGAAGGATGACTGACATAAAGAGAGCAGTGTTCCGAGAGATCAAAATTTAACCAAACTCAATATATGAAAGATAGCTAAGAGCGAGGTTTGCTTTCATAAATTTTGCAATATATGGCTCTGGTAGGTAAATGATTCCTCACAGGGGAAGTGTAAGACATAAAGGGTTTTAGTTGCAGCATTTAAAAAGATTAAAACATCTCTGGACTGTTATTGCAGAAACATGCTAACTCAACCCAAAGCAGCCATATCATGCAAGTCAATGCCTAGACTTGGTAAACCAGGTGCTACCCACACAGACATAGCAATACTAGAAGTGTGATCATGCCAGATTACATCTTACTTAAATATACAAGGAGTAGCGATTGCATAAAAGATATAAGCAGAAAACTAATAGAGCAACTATTCATCATATCCCTTACGCGTGGATAGGATGACCAAGATTCGGCAACATAAAAACAAACCCGTCTCTTTTTTTAAAAAATAAAAGAAAAGCAAAAGAACCAACAATCCAAACTGCAGACGGACGAACGACTGATACAACAAACGGAGCGAAGTCGGGCAAGGCGATACAACAGACAAGGCGGACAACCAACAGAGAACTTCGAAACTCTCTCTCCCCTCCCCCAAGCATAGGCCTTTGCAAGGCATAAGCTTGAACCAAGCCTAATGGAAGGAACCTGTCCAGGGGTCCCACTCCCCCTGGGAAGGCTGGTCAAAGACGGGAATGTGGCCAGTGTGCTGCTTAGGTGGTGGCTGTGCCTCAGGCTGTGGTACGGGTTGGGGCCCGTACTGTTGCTGCTGAGACTGGGAAATATTGATGTTCAGGCCTGAGGCGATCTGCTGGCAGAGGTTATATATGTCATCTATTCTACCTCCCTGGTAGTGGACCTGACCCTGGAGGTCGGTCACGATGTTGGCGGTGTCATGCATGGTCTCTTGCAGCTGAGCCACATCCTGGGAGAGATACCAGTAGTTCCAATTGGGTGCAAATCTAGCAGAGCGGGAGGATCCCATGTGTGGGTCGCCCATAAATCGTGGAGCGTGAGAGCTCTGCGGGTATGGGCCAGGCTGAAACTGCACTCCCAGCTGAAACTGTACTCCCCCAGTGGCTGCATGGCCACCGGGAGGGTAGTGGAACTGGTGAATCCCTTGCACACCCTGTGGGGGCGGCCAAGCAGGTGAGTCACTACGCGTGTCGGGGTCGCTTGAGTGATGCGACCCCGAACTCTCAGCTCTGGTTGCAGTAGAGGGTACGGCTGAAGGTCTGACGGAAGGTCCTGCAGAGGGTCCAGCAGAGGGTCCAGCGGTGGTTCCTGCATTCCTGGCTCTCAGCCGGGTCACAGGTCCCTCGGCTACGCTGTGGCGGGCTGGCTCGGCAATTCTTAAGTCAATGGTCAAGCTTTTGGTGCGGTAGAGTCCTAGCCTCGGCTCGGGCAACTCAATCTCTGTACTATAACCATGGTAAACCATGCGGTAGCGCCCCTCAGCTATTCTATTGATCATGTGGGCTTGGCGAAAGTGATCAAACCCAACTACTACTTGGGTGCCAGGCAAAAAGGCTACTCGTGCTTGGTGCAACAAACCTAAGCCTCGTGCAACTCTAATGATGTAAGATGTGAACAGGATAGGAGCATTTGAAGTAAACGTCACACTCAACCAGTGATTAAGCACATAAAGCGGAGGGTTGATTTTAGTCTTCTTTACCATGGCATACAGGTAACACAGATCAACTCTAGTGACAGCTCTATTTTCATGACGGGGTGATAAAACGAAACCACACCAACGATGCAAGATTCTTAGGGAAGGGTTATGGATTTCGCCAGTGCGGCGGTGTGTACTCCGTTTTCCCTAGATATTTTAATCCAGAAGGTTTGTTCATTAAAGCCTTTAAGATTGTCTAGAGCTGTCTGCCCACTACGCTCGAAACCCAACAAATCACTCATGTCATAAAAAGGCAAGTCGAACTCCTGATTAAACAAGCGAAATTTTATGCATGTTCGTGCCATGATTTTATCAGGGACAATTTGCAGGGTGATCAAGAACTCAATAGAAAGCCACTTCGAACCTAGCTCAAATGTGTTGGAGAAGTCAGTAAGACCTGTGTACCTGAGAGCTTGGTCGAAGTCCTCTTTTATGCCGATGTCGGTGAGGAACTGAGGGTCGAAAACACGTGAGTGTTGAAACTCACGGTTCGCAGCCCAGCTATGCGGTTCCTCTCATCCTCATTGTGTGCAACGATGTGTTGCTCGTGCTCCATATAGCGCACGATCGGGCCGATCGGTTCCACAGACAGTGGTTCCGGTGGTTGCTGCCCTCCAGTATCTGACCCAGAGTGTGAGCTGCTACCACGACTCTTGCCACTAACCTTCCTCTTGAGTGAGGTGAAGAAGCTCATGATGACCTGCACAAGTGATTAGACAGCAAATACCCGAAGGAAATAATGAATAGAAAATTAGCGGGTTAGCTGTCCGAAGGTTAGTCGTTCAGAGTTAGTCGTCCAATGGTGGGGGTATTAAGACCACCACTCAGCAGTAAGGGAGCAGAAAAACACACACATTTTTTTATTATTTTATTACCTAATTATCACTAATTGCTTGATTAGGAGGGTTTTAAGCAAGGAAGGAAGGAGAGCTCGTCGAGCTGCGGTGCGAGGAAACATGGACGCCGAGGCCTCGTTTTATAGGCGCGCGCGGGCGCCGAGGCGAGGCCAGGCGTGGCCGGCCGGCGGACACGGCGGGCCCTGGCGTCACCTCGCGACAGGACGGCAGCAGTGGAGGAGTGGCGTCGGGTGAAGAGCCGTGGTGCGCCTTTCGGTGCACATGCTCGCACAGGAGGAAGATGGGACGCCGTCATCCATTATCGTCGATTTCTCCTCCGTTCACGCGAGTGTCTGAGGCACTCAAACATGCTACGGCGCAGGGGAGCAGGTGCAGCAGGCGTAGGCCGTCGGTGGCGCATGGCGGCGACCGGAGATGGCCAGCCGGTGGGACCGGGGGCCGGCTGGCGGGGCCAAGCGCCCACTTTGTTTCGTCTTTTTCCTGCGCATGGTGCTTCACCTGTTCGTCCCCTGCAGCTCCTTTGGACAAGGCAACGTGATGACAGGTGGGGTCGGCCGGGGCCCAAAGGGTCTGGTCAAAACCCAGATTTTTTTTAGCGCAGCGCAAAATTAAAACGAATAATTAAATTTTATTCCATGGATAACGACGGTTTAAATCCTCCCGTCAGAGGTGTAGTAGCGTCTAGGATTAAAATTATTTCGTAAATTTTTCTAATGGCCCTGACGCTTCTACTTCTGCCCAACGGTCGAACGTTGACATCTTGAAATTTTCCGTGTGGACAAAATCTTCCGCACTTTCTTAGCGAGAGCCGTCTTGGGTTCCTTTTTCTTTGGGGCGGTCTTCTTTGGCTCTTTCTTTTTCGGAGTACGGGTTTTCTTTGGTTTCTCCTCTTCCTTGGGGACCTCCTTGTTTACTTCGCCAGTTATCATCACTCTTCCATTCGTCAATTTAGGAGGGGCGTACGGGGGTTTCTTGATGAACTGATAACAGAAGGTGTCCCCCCATTTGTTGGTCATTGTACCAACAGATATTCTTCCTTGAGGCACGGCAGGGGGTTTTGCAACCTTTGACTTCCCTGCGGGTGTTCCCTCTGGCCTCACAACTTTCCGCGAAACAATCGCCATGGCAGTTACGTTTTTATCTTTTCCTCACGATAGGATTTTCTTTTATTTCCAAAGAGGGGTCGGGATTAAACGATCACGCGTGTGATAGGTTCGTGATAAACAAACGAGATTAAGACAGTGTTTAATAAAAACAGGAAATTTTCTAGCTTAGCCTCCCCGGCAAAGGCGCCAGAAATGCTTGTTGGTGGTTCTTATGCTCTACTAAATATTTCTATTCCGCAAGTGCACGGATCACCATTGTAGCACTTCACCATGGAGTATTCCAGGGTATCGTATTTATAATTTCCACAGGGAAGCTAGTAGAAAAGTCCGCAAAGGTACTGTCTAAATCAATCGTATGTAAATCACGTCAAACGTTGATAGTTTGATAAAGGTGGCACTCATGAAATAACCCATAAAAGAGTAATTAACAAAAGATTGGGAGAGCAACGAGTAGAGAAAAGGGTTTCCTAAAAATATATCCATCCTATGTGTTTTATATTCAGCAATCTAATGATTTACAATTATACACTCAAGATCATACAACAGTCATATATCTGTGCATCGGGGCACGGAAGTGCCAGGACTAATTAACCGATGTGGCTAGTTCACCCTGGGGATCCATCCGCTATAATTAAGACCCTGCTAGGTCCAACCCGGACGTGGTGGATTACAGAGACCGATGCAGCTATCACATACACTCGCGGCTACCATCCTCCGTGGGTTAGGTGCAAACTCACGTCTAGAATAATTCCTTGAACCATACAAGCAATCACTCTAAATAATCTACCTTTAGCTAACAGGGCAGACCACCCATGCTCAATAAACTTAAATGAATTGTTTACGCATAGTCCAGCTGACAACTCACGTAAGTCTACCTCACACAGACGTGGATCCAACACAGAGATATTTCTGAAGCAATTACTTAGAGCAATAACATAAATCAAAAGAATTACTGAATTGAATAAATAAGAAAAGATATCCATAATAATATTTATTCAAAAGAAAGTAAAGATACAAAAGAGCTTTACCACACTTCCGAAGATGACTCCGGAACCCTGAGCAAAGCTCACACTCTAACTCCCAACTAGTGCTAACACTAAACAAGAAGAGTAAATGGATTTCTTCAATGAGGTGCGAGTTGCTTCTGCGGCCGGGGGGTCCTATTTATAGCTTCTCATGGCGGTGGGAACTCCCTGGCCGAAACTGGAGTGGCGGTGCCGCTAAGGTAGGCCGGCCGGCCAGATAGGGAGGCTGGCCGGCCGTCCACAGGGTCGGTTCGCGACCGCCTTCTCTCTGGACGCTCCTGATTGCTTGGTGGAGTCGGTCCCGAGGTCGGTTTTCTCCTGGGGTCGGCAGAAATGGAGTAAGGACCAAGTTTACGCCCATTGTAGCCCATCTTCTAGAATTTTGCTATTTTTTCACTTGGGCTTTAATTATCCTCGGTGCTGGACGTCTTCAGAGCCCATTGGTCGAAGATCGACAGCAGCAGGGGCCAAGTATGGCCGGCCGGCCTATGATTGGGCCGGCCGGCCTGTGTTTCTTTCCACAGGTGCCCATTTCTTCTGCATTTACTCCTGCACTCATAAATCATCCAAAGCTCGTGCAACTTTATTAATAAATAAAACATTACCGAATTTTGGTGATTTACCCATTTATTTACCAATATGTTGTCGGTAGTTTAATGACTTAAACACCGTCAACAGTCTTGCAAAGACTCAAGCTTGGGGAGGACCCCCAGGTAAGTATTTCTAACTTTTCCTTGAATAAATAAATTCCCTGTTTCGAATAAATGCTAGAATTTTGGTGTTATGCTATGCATAAGTGAAATGATGATCAAGTTACAAATTAGCTTCCCATGTGTCGCATAGATGCAACCTCTACTCCTAACATATGTGATGTTTTTATTTGAGCATGATCACATCATGAGTCTTGCTTATTTCCGTGGGTTGCATTTGTTAGACCAAGTCTGAGCATTGTGGATTATGATATGACATGATTAGACTTGTTGCAATTTCTTTGTGTGGTTTCATCCAGAGATGTTTTTTTTGAATTGCTGCAAGTACCTAAAACCCTTCTGTTTTAGCACACTTCTCTTAGTGTGAGGGTTTATTTACCTACCAGAGCCATTTCATGACATTCGAAACAGCCCCACTCATAGCCATTTGTTTATGTATTGAGTTTTGTTAAGGTTTGATGTGCTCTTGAAACTAAGCATTCCTAATCTTGGTCATAATTCCTTCGCGTGTGTTTTCGAAAATTTTTCTCCACCAAATAAAAAGGGTAATGTTTGGATAATCAACCAAACATTTTTCAGAGTTTGTAAAACTTGTGGTCCATCCAAAAAGCTCAAGAACACTTCAGAATGTTTCTTTGAACCATGCAAGTTATAGCCCTTTGCACCATGGAGTAGTAAAAAAAAAAAACTCCATGGATGCATGATAGAAGTCAATGGCTATATGGTTCTTATCATAAACATCTTGAGCAAAATAAAGGACCAATGTTTTCAAAACCCCCTTCCACAAGTGTGAGTTCATTTTCTCCCCCTCCATCACATCATTTCCTATGACCAAAATACAAGGAGTTGCTATGTTGATTGAGACTCATTCTTTAGCTTTACAATATATGCATGGCACTTGTGCATTCCTTACCAAGCTCCACATACAAAGCCTCATTTGGTAGAAGGTAGGATGAGTGAAGCTTGTAGGAATAAAACTCACATCGGAGTGGTAAGAGAAGTGCCACCCAAAACGAAGGAGAATTTTTGCACCTTACCTTGCAGCACATAAAAACTCTGGATGCATACCTACTAGAATTGTTTACTTGTCCAAAAGTGCCATTCTAATCTTCGATGCTGCATGACAAGGTGTAACATATAAGCCCCATGATTTATGCAACATTCATGAATATTTTGTGCTCTCGTAAACTTACCACTGTTTAGGGAGTATGTTGTTGCATCTTTATTACCCATGGGGCGCTTCTTTGTAACTCCTGATCCGCCGGTACCCTGAGTTGAGTTTGCTCGGGACGAGCAAAGTTTAAGCTTGGGGAGGTTGTTGGCGGTCGTTAAACCGTGTTTTGACCGCCACCCTACCGGTAAATAAAAGCATAACACCAAGATTTTGTGCATAGTAGATAGGAATAATGCTACTCCACAAGTTTTGGTGAATATTTGGATGCAGGAGTGAATAATGGAGGAAAGTGGGCCCAGCCAGGGAATTTCCCTGGCCGGCCGGCCCCACCCTAGGCCGGCCGCCCCCACCTGGTGGCCGCAGGCCCCGGGCTTCCTCCAGTGGGCTGGAAACTGATCCACAACGCATAATTTAAGACCAGCCCAGCAGATTTGTACCGTCATTCTAGAAGGTGGGCCATTTGGGCCTTAACTTGGCCCCCACTGCAATTCTGCCGACCCCACGAAGAAGCCGACCTTCAGACCGCCTTCAGGGAGTGATCTGGAGCGTCGAGGCAGAAGTCGGTGGCGAACCGACACAGGGGACGGCCGGCCGGCCACCCCCCTAGGCCGGCCGGCCTACTTTGGCGCCACCGCCTCTCCAGCTTCGGCCAGCGGGCTCCCACCGCCATGAAAAAGCTATAAATAGGACCCCCCGGCCTCAGAAGCAAGTCGCACCTCACACTTCATCCAAGTGTTTTCATTTTCTTGTTTAGTAGTAGCTTTGGGAGTTAGAGTAGAGTAGAGTAGAGTGAGAGCTCTCTCGGGCAGAGTCTTCTTGGAGTCTTGGTATAGCTCTTTGTATCCTTACTCTTGAGATATTATTTTATTTAATATATAATTAGTTTTATCTTTATTTATTTCTTTTAGTAATTCTTTTCTATTTAGTTTATTTATTCTGTTAAGTAAGTGCTCGTAGAAGTCTTGTTGTGGGATTCGTGATTGTTGGAGTAGGCAGGTACGAGAGAGTGCCTTCATCGTGATGACGTCGGGTGAAATCTGTGCTTGTTTATTCTTAGATAGGACTGCTCCGTTGATCAAGAGTAGTTCCTCTAGGCGGGTTGTAAGCATGGCGCTTAGAGCTTGGCCTATGCATGTTTGGCACCCAACCCCACGGAGGATGGTAGCTGCGAGTGTATGTGACAGCTGCACCGGTCTCAGTAATCCACCACGTCCGGGTTGGACTCAGCAGGGTCTTAATTATAGCGGATGGATCCCCAGGGTGAATTAGCAGCATCGGTTGCCCTGGCACTTCCGTGCCCCGAAACGACATGACTTGTATGTGTATGAGCTTAGCTAGAGTAGATAATCTTTATAGACTTGACTGCTAGAAAGAGTAAATAATAGATAAACATACAGGTAGCCTTAACTCTATCTCGTTGCTCTCCCAATTGTGTACTACAGTTTTCTTTTATCACTTTGGATTTGAGGATGTGTGTGCCACCCATATCTATCATGCCTATCTTACCCCCGTCTCAAGTATAGTTTGATACATTATTCCTTCTCCAAATTATTCAATGCATTGCTACTATTCAGCTCCCTTTTGCTCTACTTCCCTACGGAAATATAAATACGATAACCCTGGAATACTCCAAGGTGAAATGCTACAATGGTGATCCGTGCGCTTGCGGAATTAATGAATTTAATTTTATCGCATAAGAACCGCCAACAGTGTGCCTTGAGAAGTTGTGAAGGTTCGGTTCTCCTCCGCAAGGGAAGAATCAACGTGAGTAAGAACCAAGCTTGACCTAGGTGGTTGCTTGGTGAGGTTTAGGGTTGAAAGCAACCCAACTCTTTGTGAGCTCCTCAATGGAGACATAGGTTCCTTTGTGGAGCTGAACTTGGGGAAACAAATCTTATGTCTCCTTGTCTTTTACTCACTTGGTTGTTTGTTCATACATCTTGAGATATATTTGGTCGATCTACTTGTTGCTTGATATTTAGGCTTGTTTATTTGTTGTTGTACCGTACCTGTCTATCCTGCTGGCTTTCTATTCAAGTGGATTTGCTAGAACCTTCCTAGATTCAAATTCATAGCTTCAATTCATATCTGTTCGGAAATCCTGAAATAACCGAAATACCGGAAATTGTCGGAATTCCGGTAATTACCGGAAATCCGGTTTTACACTAATCCGCTGCGAAGTGTTTAAAAGTTTCAGGTTTGCCCATTCCCCCCCCCCCCCCCCCCCCCCCCCCCCCCCCCCCCCCCCCCCCCCCACCACTCTAGGCAACTTTCAGAAAGAAAATAACGTTTTCGTTCCCCTAATAGGTAGGTAAAGTAAGAATAATGTGTAAATTATATACGTGCAAGCCAGTACATAGGATCCCTCCGTGCTTAGGACACATCAGAGGCTATGCACGCTACTAAGCTTTTTATGTGTATGCATATTACTGGTTGATAATCACACTACAACAAAAAGCTCGTGCAGAGACACTTATGTATAGACATTGTCCTATTTGTCTCAATGGATATGCAATACAAGATCATAAAGACATTTTCTATGACACTTTTTATCATATAGACATTCTCTAGAGACATTTTTGAGACACTTTCTAATTGACTTAACTCGTAGAGGCACTATTTGAGTAATATATTTGGTACTCTAGAGACACTACTTGAAGATTTGAGACACATTTATACTACTTAAAACAATTGAACAATACGTATTAGCAAGTTGTGATGTGAGATTGATTTGGCTAATGGAGATGAAAGAAGAACACTTTCTATGAGGTCTTGGGTTCAAGTACTAGTCATGACAGACAATGAGAGCATTTTTACAATTAATTTCTAGTGCAGCTAGGGTGCTGTGACATAATATTGTGTCTCTACAAATTGTCTTATTAAACATAAAGGAATTTGTCAAAGTGTCGCATTCTTGATAGCGACACTGGACGTAGTGACACTTCTGTGACACTTGGCAAAATGCCTCTATGACTCTATAAAGACAATATAAGTAGTCCCAAGAAGACATAACTACTAGAAAAAATATTTTTAATGAAACTTCCAATTTGATAATCACTGTACTGTTGTGGTGGTTTCATTACAGACCATTGCTAGAAATAACCTATAGTGTCAGTTCACCTTATGGACCGTCGTTATAACTGATTGAGAAGAATAAAACTTGAATAGTTCATATTTCTCTTTTTAACCCGGAGTTAAAATTTGTAATTAGCATTTCTCTCCCACATTAGAGCTCCAAAGTTAATGATTCTTTTTTTTCTAAATTTTTCTAGAATCAAACTCTTTCTTTAATATACAGTTTCTATATGTATGCTAATCACCATGTTTTTCAATTTTTTATCGTATGGCTTGTTCTTCATTTTTGGTAATATTAAGAGAAATATTCTTTTCATGATAATAGCCATTTGACATAATATTTTTAATATTAAGGAAAATATAGTGTCTTGATTTACGATGCCTCAGAGTTTGAAAGTGTTCACTTGTATGCAAACTTAAATGTATTAAATTATAGCAGGGGCTCGTGGGCTATCCTACTTGACTGCCCCTCCCCCAGTAGATTAGAGTTGCCATTGTTGGTCGTCTTTCTTTTGCTAACAGGCACGAATGTAATCTAAAAATTCGAGGTGTGTATGGTGTGTGTTGTATCTGGGATCTTATCTCCCATTTTTCTTCTTAATATAATGAAGCGCAGTTCTCCTGCGTTTTCGAGAAAAAAACTTAAATATTAAATTATGTTAAACTTTATTGTTCCGAATTTTGTGGCAATTTTTGAAATAGCGGGTTGAATTATCTATATCAAGCAACTGATTTCTTCATTGATTTCTCAGAGATGGGCTATAATTAATACATGAGCCTAAACATATCTTTTGTGCAATTTTTTGCATATTTTTGGATATACACATAGATATCTAATCTATTACAATAATATATTTAAGTGTTATTTTCCAGAGACAGTGTGGGCCCGATTGTGTTTGCTAAGAATGTGCAAGGTACTTTGTAAGCATGAATGTGCAAAGCTACTGGCTTAGTAGAGAGTATCAGAGTGACAAATGGCTTCGACATTTCTTACCTCGTGAATTTGTGATGGCTGCCTTTTTTCATGGCCTTTGTCGATGACGTAGGTGTAAGCTCTCTTGTCGTGGGGGAACGTGGAAGCGTCGCTCCATCGTCGATCATTATCAACAATGGATATACCAGGTGTCACTGAATGCCAAGAACGACGACGATCGATATTGATCATGTCCTTAATTGTCCTTTTTTCTTGTTTTTGGTTCTAGGTTTTTTGTATTAGTCCTCAAATGAATTTTTAGCTTCGTGGAGTAACAAAAAGCAAAGAAAAGCAGTTCAAGTCACCTAATAATCTTCTTGTTCATTCCAACCAGAATTTTTAGCTTTTGGTTCATTTCATTAGAAACTGTCTTTTTTAGCTTTCAATGCCTATTCATTCAGGTTTTTCATGGCTTTACAGACATATCATCCTCAGTCGCCTAATGATATATTTTACCTCTTGGGAAATGGTTTCTATTATAGTTGATAGAATACTTATGTCGCATGTATTCCTTGATGAATGATAGCAAACACAGAATACAAATATATAATCCCAGCCGGAGTCTACGACGCCTGGGCTACCGTGCATGAGGAGAACACGAAGAGCCTGGGGGAGGAAGAGCTACAGGTCTATACAATTAATTCTAACAATAATGTTGTCGAGCCAGCTCCACTCAACTCGGCTAGCCATGCTCTAGCTCATTAAAAACCTGGCTTACTATATATGCTCATGAGCTACTTGTTATGGCCCTACAACAGGATTGCGAACATGATTCTATTAATAGCTTTTTAAAGTGGAAAATCAGAGATACAGATGCGTCAAAAGTAAACCTTATTTTGCATCGCACCCAAGATCAAGGACGGTAGACATCATCATAATGATATTGTTTTCCTTCTAGTATTTGCCATTGCCTTTAAATAGATATCTTTAGGTTACATATTGCTCATTAGGCTCGACCTCGCTCGGCAATCTAACGAGCTAAATAGCTAACTCAACTCGTTTAAAATTGAAACGAGCCGAATTTGGTCAGGTTCAGCTCGCGAGTTAGGAGTTTAAAATTATTGCCATCACTATTCAAAATATGGTACATGTAGATGCATACGAGTCCCTACTCCCATGTCCGTCCATAACAGGTAACTGTCTGCAGATCATATCCTTCCCAGAAGTCCAATAGACTGATTATCCAAGAAAGCCCACGGAATAAAATCTGGCGTAGAGCGTATCCTGCGGAAGGAGCACACCTGGCCACACGATTCTGATCCGCGCGCGCTATCCGGGCTGCACGACGGCCAGGTCGTGCGCCGGAGTGGTCTGCGTCTCTCGCCGGGACGACGTCGCCGTAGCCTACGGTCGTCATGGTCACCATGCAGAAGTAGAGCGCGTCCAGCACGTGGTTCCCCGTGCGGTCGCCTGACATGTGGTCCATGGCGAGGTAGAAGGCCGTGGTTCCAGCGACGGGGTAGGCGACCAGGAGAACGCCGACGAGACGGAAGCTCGGGCGCTCGCCAGTAAGAAGCTCTTTGGGAGGCGCCAATGGCGATGCAGTGGTCCCTCAGTTTGGTCGATCGTTCTGGCTCCTTGGACGAGCCTCTCGCAAGACGTCCGGAGAAAGCGCCGACCAGCAGCGCCGGAAATTTTCTAGCCATTCTCGGCGACGGCTTCTTTTCCATCGTTTAACAAGGGCAGCTCCTCGCCGTTATCCTCCATTGTTGCCCTGATTTCTTTTTTGCTGCAATGAACGTGGTGGCATCGGCATCGGCAAGAAGATGAGAGGCTAGTAGAGGAAAGCAGAAGATCAATTCACGTGAAATTTGAGATATAGGAACGGCAACGGATATACCTTTGTGTTTGAGCCGCTGATGAACGTGAGGTTGAGAGGGTAAGGCAATGCTCCAACTCTTCTGGCCACACACCACTAGGGAGAGGAGATTAACCAGGGATCCACAGAGGACATTAACTCGAAATATTTAACTTGGTTTTTTTTAAATAAACTGAGCATTAATTTCGAAATAAGAATAAACCAGTAAATCAATACTCACGTTCCCATAATTTTCTGAAACTAACACAAGTACATTTCAAATTAGGGGTAAAATCGCCTTTTTACCCTCCATTTAACACCGTCAAGTGCTAGCACTAACGGAAGGGCCACAACGGAAGGAATCGAAATTGGTTTTGGTCTTGATACGGAAGTTCAAATCCGGGAAGGCCATAGAAGGCAGCTGCATTTTTTATGAGGCCAAGGAAGGAATTTTCTCATATTTTATTTGTCCCTGTTTGGGATGTCTCTCCATGTCTTGTTTCTATCTGAGCTATGTTCCCTTATATGCCTAGATTTTGAGTGCACATCCATTATTTACCTTTTTCCCTTAGTCAATAAAGAAAATTTAGTGCTGACCATTCCTTTCCATCCACAAACAGTTGTAAGGCCGTGACATCTGACTCATTGACATTAGGCTCATGGCGTGGCCCGTGTGCACTAGTGTGCAGGAAGAGGTGATTTTTGTTTTTTATGAACTGGAGGGGCAAAGCCCCTACAGAATATTATATTTAGATATAAATAGAAGTACATAGCAAAAAGACAAAAAGCAAGAAAAACAAAATTACATCTTCACCTGTATCCATTCTTTTAATCGGCCAGCATGCTTTCGCTTAGCTCTATGGACAACCATATTGAGCTCTCTAAAAAATTTGCCCCTGCAACCTTGCACTGTGGGATCAATAATTCGAAATATCCAATCATTCCTTGTAGTCTAGATACTCCATCACATAATACTAATAATTTCCATATAAAATGGCACAGTAAGCCTTCTCTTTAGCAGCTTGATCAAGGGTATCAGCTGAATGTAACGTGGCATTTGTAGACCAATTGAGTTCTAGCATGCTCTTGCAAAATGCACTTGATGAAGAGATGTCGGAGAGTTTCCTCATGCTGCAGGATACACATCTCACATACATAGGACTCCAGGTACATGTTTCTCCTTCTCAACAAACCTCGAGTATTAGCTCTGTCTTGCAATAGTTGCCAAAAGAAGACCTACTGTTTGGGTTGACATGAAGACTTCCATAGCCATCTGAAAGCAGGATCGACATTCACATGTCCTCTCATGGATTTATATGCTTTAGAAGTAGAGTAGGATGCATTACCCCAAACATAAGACCACAGGTCCTTTCCAGCAGTCAGATCAACCTCTTGTATAATCATTGTGAGCTTTAAAAGCTGTTCATATGCCTGATGTGAGAGTGGTAAATGGAAAATATTGTGTTAACTCATTAGTGCTCCAAACCTTCTGAAGAGATAGATTGGTCTTTTTAGCAAAAGAACAGAGCTCTGGAAATTTTTGAGTTGGAACAATTCCATTCCACATATCCTGCCAGAACCATACAGTATGTAGAACCATCTCCAGCTTTGAATGCAGCAATTCCTTTGTATTGATCATTCGATTTCATCACGTCTCTCCACCAGCAAGATCCAATTTTCCTCTCCCCTGGCATTTTCCCATTGCTATAATAATTATCCCAAACTAGATGTACCCAGGGAAAATCAGCTCTATTGTAGAATTTGTGCAAAAATTTCATAAGAAGAGCATCATTCTGTGTGTGCAGTTGAAGAACACCCAATCCACCTTCAGACGTACTTGGCCTGCAAACTAAACTCCATGCAGCTACGGAAGGCTTCTTAGCATTTATATCAGACCCTCTCCATAAGAGATGTTTTCTGTAGACATCTAAGCTGCTTGATGACACTGGCATGCATTTGATTGTGCACAAAATGAACATCGGAATTGATGTGATGACAGAGTTTACCATTTCTAATTTTCCAGTCTGGGTAAGGAACTAAGCACAGCAGAGCAACCTTCTTTCAATTTCTGAACATAAGGCAAAAAGTCCTGAACAGAGGGCTTGGTTAATCCCAGTGGAAGACCCAAGTAGGTAAAACGCATCCCTTCTTCTTGGCAGCCAAAAGTGTTAGTGAGGATTTCCATTTTATCTGCAGATACATTAACTGGTACCATCATTGACTTGCTATAATTAACTTTTAGGCCAGTAGAATTTGCAAAGGTGTTTAGAAGAGCTTTGAGGGCCACTAGCTATCTTGGACAAGCTTCCATTATCAAAAGAGTGTCATTTGCATACTGAACCACTGGAAAGTCATAACCTGCACCAATGGCAGTGCTAGTTTGAGCAACCCCTGATCTTTGGCTTTGCTTAAAATGAATTGTAGAAGATCAGCTGCCAGGACAAAAAGAAGGGGAGAGAGTGGATCCCCTTGTCTAACTCCTCACCTACAATGGAACACTTTCCCTGGTACTCCATTTAAAAGTATAGCAGAAGTCCTTGAAGACATTAGCATCCTCATCCATTTCAACCATCTTTCACCCAATTCTTTATATATTAAAATATCTAGAATGACCTGTTGCTCAATCTTATCAAAAGCTTTCTCGAAATCAAGTTTCAGAATGATAAGTTCCTTCTTGGACTTATGACATAAATGCAGATATTCAAAAGACCCTGCAAGACAATCCTGAATAGTCCTTGTCTTGATAAATTCATATTGATTTGTGTGAGCCAGTTTCAGGATGACCACTTGCAATCTATTGGCCAGCAGCTTAGTGATTGACTTTATGGAGGAGTTCAGTAAAGAGATTGGTCTAAAATCACCCACCAGACTGGGATTTTCCTTCTTTGGGATCAGAGTAATGTAGGAGCTATTGATACTTTGTAAGCATATATCCCCATCATAAAAAGCATCACATAATTCATAGAAATCTTTGGCAATAATGGGCCAACATTTCTTTAGAAAGTCACCATTGAATCCATCAGGACCAGGAGATTTATTAGATGGCAAATCATTAACTACCTTATCAATTTCTTCCTTGGTGAATGGATCTTCCAACCAGTCCAAATAGCCTTCCACTTGGAGTAAAGATTCTAGATCAAAGTGCATTGTGGTATATTCAGAAGTGCTCAGCCTATCTTTGTAGGAATTTCATAGCAGATTAGCTTTTCCATCGTGGTCTATGATCATCTGCCCAATTCCATCATTCAGGGATGTAATTACCTTCATCTTAAGATTGATGGTGGCCCTGGCATGAAAAAACTCAGTGGTAGCATCCCCAAATTTTACCCATTTAATCGTACTCCTTTGCTTCCAGTAATTTTGTGCCTATGCAGCAATGCCTCAAGATGATCTTGCAAAATAGCTCTGAAATTCCATTCTTCAATGGTTAAATCCCTGGACTCCTCTATTAGATCCATCAACTGAATTAGTAGCTTGTTTTAGATATAATACTGGAGAGATTTAACATTTGAGCCTGCCATGCTCTCAGAACCCGTCTTAGATTTTTTAAAATTTAGCAACTAAAATCCTTGCTTTATCCTGCTGTTGTACGGGAAGTGCCCAAGCATGTTGAACAATTGATAGAAAATCTTCATGTTCCATCCAGTAATTTTCAAAATGAAAGACCTTTGCCTTTGGGATAAGATGAAATTGAGGTCACGCAGGGAATATGATCTGAAGTATCTCTAGATAGAGCATGCGCCGATGTACCAGGATAAGAGATGAGCCAGCTACTGGATGTAAAAAACCAATCCAACCTTTCTAGAAGAGGGCTTTCTTGTTTTTTGACCAAGTGTATTTTGCTCCATTTAAAGGTATTTCAATTATGCCCAAACAACTGATAGCCTCATTGAACTTAAGCATGTCACTAACATTTCACCAGCTTTATTTCTATCTTCTGGATTTCTGATCAAATTAAAGTCCCCAACAAGGATCCAATGCCATTCTGTAGGCATCTCTACAAGAGAAACTATTGCTTCTCTTCATGTTCACTAGGGGCATAGATTGGAGAGGATCCATTTTGCCCCAGAGTGCAGAGGATCCATTTTGCCCCAGAGTGCAAAGATGTTAGTTTTACTGATAATCCATATGCATTCATGAATGCCACGCTTCCTGAAAACTTTGATCCCCTCCAGATGGTTATGCAGCCACCAGAGGCACCGACTGAGGGCAGGAATTCAAATTTATCAAACCCATTGGGACAGGTCTTAAGGCCAGGTCAAAATTTTCTTTTTAGTTTCTTGCAAAAGGATAATATCACATTGAGATTCAATCACCGTGCTTCTAATAAAGTCCCATTTTCTATCAGAATTGAGTCCTCGAACATTCCAGCATAGAATCTTCTATTTACATTGATTTCTTCTGTTGTTGATCCATTAAACACTATTGGTAAGGAGATACACACCAGAAGCACATCAAAAGTGGGCAAGGCAATCAGGACCAGTGTTACACTGGAGCACATAACCATTCCAGATAAAGGTTCAGGACCATTGTTAGTAGAGTAATCATCACAACCCAGATAATATCCGTCAATAATAAACCCAGTCAAGATCTCTGGATACATCAACTAAAACAGAAGCAAAAGCAAAATAAAATCTAGGAGACCATGTCTGCCTAGTTCTGTTCTTCGTTTGGCCTTTCTGTCCATTGGAAGACTTCTTCGAGTTGTTGCTTGCTTGCAGTCATCTTGCTAATCACCTTCTTGACTACTGGCTTCTTAGCTTTCTTTTTCTGCAAGGCAGCTTCAGACTGAGCCTCAGATCCTATCTTACAAAAGTCGAACCCAGATCTTTAATGATGTTTGGGGTGAGCGATGGGGGAGCATTTTCACAGGCAACACACCCTTTTGTGCAACAAACACTCCACCCCTTACTGAGATCCTTGATTCTATCACTCCTCCTCAGAGTAGATGCATCCACAACCTGCTGCCTTTGTCCCTTTCTCTCCCTGTGTAGAACAGAAGTGGTGACACTAATTCCAGCTGGTATTGCAATCTTCTCAGGTGTGCTAAAAGCATGATTGTTTTCACATTCCTCTTCAACATGCATCATCTCTTCTTCTTCATTATTTCTCATCTCCACTATAGAGCATTTTGGTGCTTCTTTCTGTGGACATTTAGTAGGCAGGCAATATGGCATAAATCAGATGGGTTAGAATTCTGCATCATACTCCAAGCTTGTGAGGATAAGAAGTTTTTGGCCCAAGAGAAATGTGATGGAGAAATAAGAAGATTGGTGAAGAAGGCCATCCAGTCAGCAGGAATTTGAATTACTGGATCTTTGGACCGATTTGGAGAGAAATACTTTGCCCAAATTCTTACGTTGTCTGCATTCATCGGCTTCCTTGTTGAGTGCTGATTAGTGAATGATTCAAATACTGGATCAGTCATGGAGTTATCACTGAACTGCAATGAACGCCACATGGATTTCTGATGAAAAAGACCATCGCCATGCTGACCATTATGTTCAATAAGTTGTAAGCCAGGCTGAGCTTGTTCTCCAATCAAGTCTTCGTGGTTCATATCTGGGGGAAGACGGGCTCCTGCACATTAGAGCCCCATTAATCAGCACATTATTCCCATGCACATCTTCAATTTCAGCAGTAATGTTCATGTCAGGCAACTGGGTGTAGCGAGGACCCTTATCTACTTGCATTGGAGCTAAGTGGGCATCTGGTTGTTCTGCCTATTCTAGATTCAGTTCAGGTAACTGTGGTTCTGGAGCAAGAGCAGGGTGGTCTTCTGCTTGACCAGTGTTGGTCGTTTGTAACGCACCTAACTTATTATACCGCAAGTGGACGAT
>JAAXCT010003604.1:0-29822 GCA_012490785.1 Eragrostis nindensis | reverse complement strand
TTGTTAAAACTGTTGTTTGAAATATTGACGGTTAGTTAGTAGGATAAGTTGGCTTAAATAAGTCAAATCTGATGGGTTATTGGACTGACCTGTAGTTGAATCTTATAGGTCGCCCTATGCATAGGAGGTCTCAGTCGGTTCATGGCTGGGTCTCCTTTCACTAGGGGCTTCATCGGCGAGGATCTTGCGTGGAGGGAAAAGGAGGAGCTATGACCTAGGTTAGGAAGACATGAAGCTAGAAGCTTGAAAGCGTAGCGCGCCTCTCTATCTAGTGGTTATCGAAGTCACATTGTTCTTGAAGAAGCAGTACCCAATACCCACAATCAAAGGTACTAACGAGAAGGTATTTACATATAAAATGACATGATAACTTTATTTATTGACATATATAGAACTATAGGAGGATAAAAGAGAAATTAAACTTCTATCTTGTCACTGAGTGAAGGCACCTTTTAAAGATTCTATGTTAATCATAGTAAAATCCTAAAAAAAATTCCAAAAAAAAAGGAAACCATTTTGGATGCCCGAGAAGTATGCCTGAATTGAGTTCATTTCATAGTCCAAATCGTAAGGTAAAAAATATCCTATTTTCTTGCACCTATGCAGCCAACAAAATGCCCCAAAAGGGTCCAACTCAATATTCATTCGTAGGAATCAGCTATGATGAAACAAGGAAAACAAGAAGGAAATACATTCTGCTTTGTTAATTATTTCTTCCATAAAAGGATGCACGACGAATAAAACTTGATGGTGCGTGCTATGTATCATATACCATGCATGTCTAAAGCATGGTCCTTGCGGGATTTGGCACTGTCAAAACATATTGTTTGAGCAAACGACAGATTCAATATTATAATCTACTCATCAGAATAACTAGCGGCGTTAGGATGAACAAGAGATATGTTACATGAAGGTACCTCAATGCAAATGCAGTTTTTCGGTAGACACGAGCAAATGCAGGAGTGTCCTTGTTATCTTCGATTCTTGTGACCAGGGCAGTCGGCCTGGTGGCAAGGCGCCCCGTTGGCGGCTTGCTGGTCGGGGGTTCGATCCCCGGCCCCCGCAAAGCACTGTTGCGCGCGTGGTACTGTAGCGCACAGTGCGTGGCACTGTTGCTGCAGTCGGTACTGTTACGCGCACAGCGTTAAAAAAAATCTCCTAGCCTTCCTCAGGTCAAAGCACATAGGTAAGACTCATGTCGAAGCTCACAACGGCCAGCTGAGTCCTTGTGTAGGATCGGAGAGGGGGTTCGGGGGTTTTCTCGGTCAGCGTGAGAGGCTCTTCTCCTTAGCAAATGCCGTCGGGGGCGGTCTTCCCCCGGCAGGTCGAGTTTTATCTTCGATTCTTGTTATCCTTCTGAAGACAACAGATCCACCAAGCCTTCGATGATGTTTTGGTTTATGTGTCGGTGCAACCGCCACCTGCCTCTGGTTATGAGTTCAACCGACACTTGCCACGATTTGTATAGTACAAACCCAGTTTAGGATTTGGTACTGCTTTGCGCTATCAAGGAAATATAAAAGAAAGGAAGGCCTTGCTTTACCAACACATGGCGTCAAATAAAAGCAAGGTATTGTTTGTGAATTATAACATCAGGATTAATGATGCTCACAAAGCAGTATATCTGAAGGCAGACAGATTCTGTTCTATAAAGCAGCTAGAGATAGACAGAATACGTACGCATGGAGCAATGCCTTTACTACCAAGGAAGTGAAAAACTCAAACCAACAACTCAGATCAAAGATAACTTAATTAGCTAACTTAATTTAGCAGCTCATGATGATATGGACATATTGCACAACGACAACGTGACTCCCGGCAGTGAGGAAGGGGGAAATATTGAGTGCGTATAGGCCATTCTACGCAAATGTGCAAAGAATAGATGAAAGCCGCTTTTAGCCTAATGGTTACAAGAGTCTCAGTAGCACCTGAGGTCCTGGGTTCGACTCCTCGTAGAAGCGAATTTTCTAGTATTTAACAGCGTTGTGCATACAGCGGGAGGCGACGTGGCCGTCGACAGCGAGACGCCAGTGGTGACTTCGTCAATCTCGAGGATTTGTCGAAATATGCTTGCATTATGAGTGTCTGAGTTGTACTGTATAATTGGAAAAAAAAAATGAAAGTCGTCAGATCCCACATAGCACGAGGGTGTGGTTCATATCAGTGTGAGGACAGGTCTCTCGCAAAATTTACTTCCGGTACAACGTCTCGTAAAAGCGCAAAGCGTGGTGGGCCAGTGCCAGGGGAGCATAAGGAGGAAATGATCATGTCAGCATCTAACTCTTGGTTTTTTGTTAAGAATTTTGGACCGACACAGAAGGGATCTCTCTTATACAGCTTTGGAGTGCCAAAAGCCGCTGGGGCACCCGGACCAACAGCGGCCCATCAAGGTAAAGAACACGGAACAAGCAGCCCAACAAGGCAAGAGTGCGTCCGGGACACAAAACTGTGTACGGCGCTGCCGCTGCCATCCACGCACGCCACTGTGAAAAGAGTCTTGGCCTAGTGGTTAAGACATCTGAGTAACACCTCTCAAGTCCTGGGTTCGACTCTCCGTGGGAGCGAATTTTTAAGGATTTAACGGCATTTGTGCTTTCAGTGGTAGGCGACGCTTCCGTCGACAGCGAGGCGCCAGTGGTGACTTCGTATCTCTAGATTTGCCGGCTCAGTCTTCGAAGATGCTCATAGGGGTAGAGTTTGCGTATGTGTGTTCATAGGGGTGAGTGTGAGTGCGTTGTGAGTGTCTGAGTTGTACTGTGTAATTTCAAAAAAAAAAAATCCACGCACGCCACTGCACTTGCCTGGAGTGGACATGGAGCGGCCCTCGAAGACGAGGCCCGACAGCATGCTGTCCGCGCGGCGCGAGAGGACGTATCTGAGGCAGGCTCGCCACCGTCTCTGGCTGTGGAACGGGGGATGTATAGTGCTTGAGCGTGCCGTCAGATTGCCGGGGCACGGCGCAACCAGACTGCCGGGGCACGACGCTCATGACGTGCTGCAGAAAATGCTCCTTGCTGTGCACGGCCGCCGACACCGGCCCCATTGTGGCCGTCCAACACCTGCCGATGGACAACACCGCATATCCAAGCACCAGACCAGACGAAGCAGAGTCGAGAGACATGGAAGGACCCCATCGCCTTGGCTCAACACGATATTATGGTTAACTAACATGAGTCCCATCCCACCTGCCTCATCTCCTCTGTTTGGACGCCCATGGCCGCCGCGCCTGATCCGCGACACCTCGATGTCGTGCCACGAAATCCCGATGGCCATGCATGCTGCAGCCAGGCCGGACACGAGCATGGCCTTGCCCTTGCGGGTGGCGCTCACGGCACCGGCGCCGATCATGAGGGACGCCATGCATGGGTCCCTGGCCTCCGCTCGACCTCGTCGCGCCGCTCAAACCTCGACCCCGCTACCGCTAGCTGCTGGGAAGCCGCGTCATCTTGGCCAGGGACGCCGCGTTGCCCCGAGCTTGACTGCGCCGAGCTTGTCGCACCTGCGGAATCTCCTTGCTCCTGCGGAAGGACTGTCTGTCGGCGTAGAAAAAGTCACCGTGCCATGGCCGCATCAGTTCCTTAATTACCCACATGGATGAGGCCGGCGTGAGGTCAGATCGATGCGGTGGTCCGGCGATCATGACTCGGCTCGCTGACTTGTGGTCACCAAGCAACCAAACCTTGGACAGCGTCGAGACGGCGGCGGAGGTCGCGCAGCAGGCAGAGCGGATCGTCAATCTTGGCCAGAACGCATGATCCGTCTCCGTCCACGCCGACGACAGGCCTCTTCCTCCCGCGCAGCACCCGGCAGAACCATTGGCTAGCGTGCGCCGAAGGTGACCACGCTGCACTGGCGCTGCAGCCTCGGGATGCCGCCCCAGCGCTTTCACGCGTCGTAGCCGAGGCCGAAGCTGAGGAAGTGGCGCGCGGCGGGAGGCTCAGCGCAGTGCGCCGCCTGTGGACGGGTACGTTGCAGACGAACAAGTCCTCCTCCCATGGCAGTGGCTGTGGGCTGTGGCCACCGCGTCGCGTTGGACACCGTACGTGTCGCGGACTCGCGGGTGCGGATCCGGGTTCTCGGGGACGGACAGAACCCAGCCGCGGTGTCCTTCTCGTCCAGAGGGACGTACTGCCTCTCACCATGACATCCTGCTTTGTGTGCAACCCGACCACCGGGCGCGCGAGATCCTGCGCCTCTCATTGTCGAGTGACACCTCAGCCCTTACCAGCTAGCTCTTCGCGGGCATCGGATTCGACGTAACGGCCGGCCGGCCGGAGTGTACAAGGTGGTGCAGGTGAGCCCCGATTTGGAGGGACAACCTGAATTGCAAAGCTAGTGCTCTCCCTAGGCCGGCGATGCCAGAGCCTGGAGAGCACTGCACGCCGGCGATCATGCGCGCGGCCGTGTTTGGCTTCACCGAAAACTCCACTGGGGCCTCCACTAGGGCTTCAACACGCACTACGTATATATACATTGACCGGCCCCATGGCGTCCTCTCATATTCTCCCTTGCCGACAAGTCCTTCCGACGTTTTCTGCATGCATGGAAATAGCTATGCATACGACTGCCTACTCTTGTACCACTGCGGCCGTACAAGAGTGGTTCACATTACATAGTCTCGTACAATGACAGTTTTTAACATGACCATGTAAAAATTAGTTCGAGCTGTCCTCGTTGTGAATAGCAATATATAATTAGTGATTTCCATGGCCAGGAATACAAACTGCTGCTAGTGCTGCCAGCTGGATATAAAAGGAAATAAACGGCGTGTGGGAGTATCACTTAGCAGGAGAGGGGAACTTGGATCCTACGTTATTTTTTTATTTTTTATTTTTATGGGAATACTTGCATCCTACGTTTCTTATCAGGGTACTCTCCCTAGTACTTAACCTCGTGGCAACGAGGAGATCAAACTACCTGGCGAGATCGATGTCGACCGTCACGATCTTACGCGACGCCCGGGGGCTCCTGAAAGCCCCGGATGACTACAGCAGCAAGATGACCACACAAGTGCTCATCGTGGAGACTCGCGCGCCCGGTCAGTCGTCCTGCGCCTCCTGCAGCCGTCGTGGTCGGGCGGCGAGGCCACCAGTTCCGGTGTCGTCACCGGCATCGGCTTCCATGCGCCGACTCGGGAGTACAAGGTCGTGCAGGTGGCCGTTGCATTGGGCAACAACCAGATGCAAGCAAGAGTGCTCACGCTTGGCGACGCCAGGGGATGGAGGGCTCCTCTGGACATGAGCCCCACGACCATCCATGACCTGACCGACGACGCCTGCATCGACTGGAACATCGACCCGGTGTTCGCCGACGGGTGCGTCCACTGGTGCTTCCGGACGAACAGGCTGAACCGCGACGAGCCCCACGGCGTCCTCTCCTTCTCCCTCGCCGACGAGTCCTTCCGCCGCGCCCCGCAGCCGACGTTCGTCATCCGACCGCGCCTCGTACCCGCACAAATTGGAGAATCGGAAGGCAATGGAGCTGACGGGCGGAACAAAGCTGTCAGAGCTCGACGGGCGCCTCTGCATGACGCGCGACGTCCGGCAACGCAACGACGTGCCCGGGCAGTTCGAGGTGTGGAAGCTTCACGACTACGAGACGGGCGTCTGGTCGCTGGACTACCGCATCGACCTGACTGGGCGCATGGCCAGGCGGATGAAGGGGACGTCGTTTGTCATCCCGCCCGCTCACGTACGTCGACGGATCTCCGAAGGGGAAAGAAGAAGATGCAGTTGGTGACCTCGGAGCAGCGCGCGCAGGTCTACGACCCCAAAACCAACTCGCTTCGGAACAAGCCTAATAAAGGAGAGAAGCCTAATATCTGTTTTCTTTGTGACATTGTTTCTCTAGCAACTCTGCATCATCGTGTAAAATTTAGGATATGAAGATGTTCTTTTTTTCCAACCAAGTAACCATCTGTGATGATTTCTCTTATCTGACGTAACGGAGGGTATATATATTGTGATTCCTCTTATCTTACGCGAGGCCTTTCCGAGGGCGCCTGAGGGTGATCGGCCTGAAGCACTGCCGCGGCCTCGTGCTAGTGGGGCACCGGTGTATCCTGGATTCTCCACCACCGCAGCCGTGCCAGACAACGATGTTGGCCCGTTCCGGTGTCCTCGTCACCGGCATCGGCTTCCACGCGCCGGACCAGGAGTACAAGGTCGTGCAGGTGAGCGCCGCGTTGCGCAACCTGCTCACATTGGGCGACGCCTACAAGGGATGGAGAGCCCTGGACAGCCTGGCGGCCACGTTCCACAGCATCGACCCGGTACGTGTTCGCCGACGGGTCCATCCATTGGTGGTTCCGGCGCGCCCACGGGCCCACGGCCACGGCATCTTCTCCTTCTGGCTCGCCACGCCGCCGTCACCGTTCGTCGCAGCCGACCCTCTGCCGGGCGGAACGAACCTCTGCGTGATGCGCGACGTGCCCGGCCAGCTCGAGGTGTGTGGAGGCTGCAGGAGGGGGGGCTACCCGTGTGGACCTGACGAGCCGCGTGGGGTGCTAATAAATATTCACACTCATATAATTCTGGTAAGCTCTTCAACTCAGAAGACAAACTAAGTGCAATTAGAGCTTCCTCTGTTTGGGATCCGTACAGATTAGTAAACTACCATTTCAATTCACCCCAGATGGTAAACAAAAGCGATACAGTAAGCAGCTGAAACGCGTAGTATGCACAAGGTTAACACAAGCAACAATCTTTTGGCACCCGCAGCCGCAAGCTGACACATGGGGAAAAATATCAAGCACATGGAGACAAGAGCAGGTCATGGCAGTAACTATGATTGTCACATGTACAATTGTCATCCTAAAAAGAAAACACTAATACAGCAAGGTAATAGAAAATCATGTAAATCTTGCTTCTACAGTAAGTAATTAAAGAGAAGATATTTGTACAAAACTAACTTGACCTGCCTAGACTATATGTGGGCACCAATTGCTGCTACTTTCATATCTTGGTTATTAGTACAACAACAAATTCTATTTTGGTACCGTAGATCTAAATGTCGACTCCTTAGTTTCATGTATCATATATCTGATGCCAGGATTCACAATACACGTAGCGAACTTGTTGATCATAATGAATGCAGCACTAGGATAAAACTTTTGTTGCCACAATGTGTATTGGACTGAAATATATTTAGGAACAAAATATAAATGTTAGAATGTACTTACGAGGATGGCAAACCTATTGTCGGGATCCTCGACGAGGTGCTCTTCCAGAGATCGGGCATGTATCGCCGGTCTTGGTAGGCCCCTTCCAAACGTCGGACATACTGAAAGCCCTAAGCCACAGTGAGCCAAACCGGAGGCGAGACGGGAGGGAAAGTGTGGCTCACCAAGAGAAGGAGACGGTCGATGATGGAAAACTGGTACAAAAGAGAAGAAGGTCATTGACTTACAGCCACGGGCAGCGACAAAATTAGGTCTGTCACGACGTCGTGCGCATAAAGGCAGACGGTGCTGTCGTTCCTAAAGAGATGATATTTGTAAATTGATCTACCTAAACTATAAGAGCATCAATTATTACTTTCGTATCATGGTTACATAAAACTACGGAAGTATGTTGGATTGGATCTTTTTGTTTTAAAAATAAAATTCAAAAAATCTTCTATGATATAAATTAGAATAAAAATATATATACAATAAAACATATTTAAATAATTTGTAATAATAATAATATGTACGAAGTTGAGTAACAACAAAGGATTTGTTTCATCATAGGTAATAAGTAAGTCGATACCGTCGGAATTCAATTCATACGTCGCATGAGTAGCAGCACAAGGTAGCAAATTCAGGATCGGGTCAAGTACATTTTATTTTTTTCTTTATCTTTTTGCCCTGTTGTTGGCTTGGCACAGCTATACATGTCATGGAGCGGCCATAGTCTAGAAACTCCAAGATAGAACTGCTCCGGTGTGAAGTTTGAGTATAAGCTGCTCCACCTCAGGAAAATAGAGGTCCAAGGAGAAATGTCTGTGATACCACCCTTCTCTGTTTATCGTTATTCAGATTTGTCAGTTTCAAGTTTTTTTACTAATTTTGTTTATCCTTTTCCATTTTATTTTTAGCCGGGAATGGAGCACTTGATAGGTGGAGACTGGGTGCTAGATGAACGATCTGACTTGTTTCAAATAATTATAGTGTTGAATAGTATATAAAATGTCGGCTCAGCATTATAATGAAATTCAGAAACTTGGATCCAACATTTACAGTTCACTAGATCTTTATCTAGTGGAGACTTTATCGCATTTACAGTTCAACCAAACCACCGGTACCGCTAGGAAAAGCTGGCTTGAGTGGAAAGTATCTACAGAAGGCTGAAGGCGCCATATATACATATAGTTTATACTAGCAAAGAGCACGTGCGTTGCAACAGGAGGCAAAAAAAAAAGGAACTGTAATCATGATTTGTATTTCTAAGGACCTTTTAAGTTGCCCCAAATCTATATAAACCATCCAATTTAGGCTGATCCAATGGTTGTTACGTCTATGTAGCAGTTAAGGAAACAAATGACTTTGACCTTGCCATCATTGAATAAAATTATTTCTTCCAAATATAGTACATTATATAATATTCAACTTCAAACCTTTGAAAATAAATGAAAGTCCTTGCTGCAAAATTTTTAGTATGTTTTAATTTCGAAACTAAATAAATCATGAGGCAATTTTATGATATTAATAAAGTTATTGATGGAACCATTTGATCATTAGTAGTTTTGATAACCGTTAGTTATAATTTTGCATAAATAGATATTTTAGACTTTATGTTACAACTTTTTTTGTTTCGAGTACAAAATTTTGTTCATCCACAAAGAAAAGGTGCAAACTTTGTTTCAAATGTGCATGTCAAACATTATGTTCTTACATATTATTCTCCATTTGATTTCCTTGATTGCTGCATGCCTATGTTGAGAAAGGATAATTGTGTGCATTGAATTTTCCATTTTAGCTACATCCATTCATTGTTTGTAGATGTCATCATATTTGCTGAGAAAAATATTAATGGGCTGTGGAAATCTATCACAATCGTTACCTCTGAGGTAAAAGGTATAGTAAAACAGCCCACTTGTAATGCTAAATATCTACAGCAATGTATTCTTTTCTCTTTTTTTTCTGCCATGTAAAAAATGCATGAATATGTTCATGTGTAATAAAATGGAGTGCCTCTAGTAATATGCCTTGGCCATCATACCAGCCCCACTGCAGGAGCCTTCTTCCCCGTTGAGGCGCACCAAAACAAAAAGAAAAAAAGGCGTCGCCATTGCTGCTCCTTGAAGCTCGTCTCCACGCCAATGGAGACAGGGGCAGGTTTTGGAGAACATCAAAATAGGTTGAGAAGCTTGAAGGGTGGCCCGATCTAGCGACGTTAACGGTCGGGGGCGGCCACAGGGACAGCGAAGTGGAGCTCTCCCATGAACTGAACACATGCATCTCTGATCAATTTCCTTGGGTTATTACGGTGGATGAAGGGAGGAAAGTTGAGGTTGGATTCCATTGCGTCGGGTTGGCATATCTCTCGGACTTGGGGGAGACGCGGGCGGATTGAAGAGGCAAACCAGACGTGATTAAAAAGTTATGGTCCATTACGGTCTGCTAGAGGCAACGAAGACAATTGGTGTGGCGGACCGAACGACGAAACTACGGTCTGACGACCCCGGGAAACCGAAATTAGGCAGATATGTCACGTAGTAGAGACTTATTAAGTAGTAGAGATATATATATATATGTGGTTCAGTAATAATTTGGTAATTTACATGGTCATGTTCAAGTTGTCCTCGTTGACAATAGCTGCTAGTGCTGGATACGAAAGTAATTAACGGCGTACAAGTGGGAGCAGTAGAAGGGGAACTTGGATCCTACGTTATTTGATCACTTTTTGAGGGAAAACTTGGATCCTACGTCTCCTATAACAGGGCACGTACCCTCCCTGGTACTTAAGCAGTTAACCTCGTGGCAAACGAGGACATCAAACTACCGGGCGCGATGCATGTACGTAGACCGTCAAGATCCTACCCGACGCCTTGATCGAAAGCCGCGGATGACCAAAGCAGCAGCAGCAAGATGACGACGCTGCCGAACGACATGTTCAGGGAGATCCTCCTGCGGCTGCCGACGAGGTCGGTCGCACGGCTCCGGTGCGTGTGCCGCTTCTGGAACGCCGAGACCTCGTCGCCGGCCTTCCTGGACCGCCACCCGGGGCTTATTGGTAAGTTCGCGTTCGTCCCCAGGGCTCGCGGGTGGTGGAGCTGCCGGGTCATCGGCGCCGCGCACTGCCGCGGCCTCCTGCTTACGGAGCACAGAAGCCCCGATGCCTACTCCGTCTCCGTGTGCAACCCCACTACCGGCGAGGTCCTGCGCCTCCCGCGGTGCCAGGCGCTGGCCGGCGGCTCCGATGTCGTCACCGGCATCAGCTTCCAGGCGCCGACGCGGGAGTACAAGGTGGTGCAGGTGGCCGTCGCATTGGGCAACAATAACCTGCGAGCAGCTGTGCTCACGCTGGGCGATGATACGGGATGGAGGGCCGTCCTCCTGGACATTGGCCAGGCTGCCACGTTCGACGACCTGACCGACGACGCCTGCATCGACTGGAACATCGACCCGGTGTTCGCCGACGGGTGCGTCCACTGGTGCTTCCGGACGCACAGGCTGAACCGCGACGAGCTCCACGGCATCCTCTCCTTCTCGCTCGCCGACGAGTCCTTCCGCCGCGCCCCGCAGCCGGCGTTCGTCACGGCCGACGGCGCCTCGTACCCGCATCGATTGGAGAACCGGCAGGCGAAGGCGTCGAGCGCGGGGACGAGATTGGCGGAGCTCGACAATTGCCTCTGCATGACCCGCGACGTCTGCCGGCGCAACGACGTGCCGGGCCAATTCGAGGTATGGAAGCTGCAGGACTACCAGGCGGGTGTATGGTCGATGGACTACCGCATCGACCTCACCGGGCGCGTGGCCAGGCGGATGAAGGGCCCGTCGTTCGTCGTCCCGCTCACGTACATCGACGGATCTCCAAAGGGGAAGAAGAAGATGATGTTGGTGACCTCGGAGCAGCGCGCGCAGGTTTACGACCCCAAAACCAACTCGCTTCGGACCGTGGCCGGCATGGCTGGGCGTCAGGGCCGTGTCGACATGGACGGGCGCTTGATTGAACATTTCGATGCTAGTCTCCGCATCCTGCTGTACCAGGAGAGCCGTGTTAGCTTTCCGGGCATGGAACCATGCGACCATGGGTTTCGAGTATCTTGCCCGGCCGGCAAGATCAAGTTCCAGGAACTGGAGTACATCAGTTCAGAAAATCTCTTTTAATTAGGTCAGGACCCCATGCACAGGATCGAGTTTGGGTTTGAAGGATTTTCTCGTGACGTCTGTGGGCGGCCATTCAAGGAGGATTTTATTTGTACCAATGTGAGAGGGGGTGTGACATGTCACACAAGCCTAATAAACGAGAATTTTTTAATATAAAATTTGGTAATGAAATTTTGCTTTATTCGGTTGAAATTTTATGTTGCATGGAACGATGTGACCATGGCTTTCAAGGATTTTGCCCCGGCAAGATCAAGTTCCAGGAACTGAGCTGTACGCACATCAGTTACGAAATATTTCCTTGCGCCGCTGAAGCTCTGATGGAGCGTGTGTTTAATTTTGTCAATTTTGTCGTCACGTGTTTGGGCATTGAAGGAATTTATTTGTACCAATCGTGAGATTGGGGAGATATATATGCCTAGTAAAGCAGAAAATATTTTTGTTTTGTTAGTACTCCCTCCGTTTTTAATTATACGATGCTGTTGACTTTTTTGTTGAACTTTGACCAATAATATAGATTTAAATAATTACTTTTTGAATGTGAAATGAATATCATTGGACTCATCATCAAAAACACTTTAAGATTAACCTATACACTTAGCTATTTACACAAATATTTTGAATAAGACGAACGGTCAAACGTAACGAGAAAAGTCAACGGCGTCATATATTAAAAAACGGAGGGAGTATATAAGTAACGACGCGATATTGATCCTTCGATCCAACTGTCGAGATGACGTCGCCGATATATGATGGGCTTCTCCTTCCATACCGCGCGGCGCCCGCCAGCACCACTTGTGGTCGCCGACGGTGAAAAGAAAAACGTTGCACCGCAGGTTGAGGCCAGGCGGCCAGATCCTGATGTTCTCGAGCAGCACGACGACGACCTTGTGCTCCCCGGCAGACGTGTCGTAGCCGAGGCCGGCGCTCACGAAGGACGGGAGCAACAGGGCGCCGCCGGTGGACGTGTTCCACAAGTAGAAGGGACCCTTGAACAGCCTGCCGACGAGGACAGCGCCGTGGCACGCCATGCCAGGAAGGGTTACGAACATCGGGGCGGCGGGCCGGCGGCGATGGCGTGGTACGTACCGGTCGGCGAACGCGACCGAGGAGAGGAGGTTGTTCCAGAGCGGGGACACGTAGCGGGACGCGGCCACCGACTTGGACGGCAGCCGGAGGAAGATGTCGTCCGTTAGCTCGTCCGGCAGCTGCGGTAGGATCGACTACCGTCTCCATGGCCGCACACATCGGATGGTACGAGTGGGTCGTAGGAAATGACGAGGTGCAGAATTTATGCAGCGATCGCTTGGCAGTCAAACTCTAGTAGGGTGCTGCATGTTTCGCAATTCATTTACTTAATGATCTTGCATAGTATTCCCGTAATTTGAACACGAATGAGTCGATTGAGTGCCAGCGCGGTGTCCCAGTACGTCGTATGGGCAGCAGCACGAGGAAGCTCGCAGTTGTTTGATTGGCGCGACGGGGAGGCGTTCCAGACCTAGCGATGGCAACCCTGCTGAAGCTGTTGGACGGCAGGAGGCAGGGGAGCAAACGCCGACGAGTTGGGACAAGCGGCAGCGAGGTTCGAAACGAAGAAGAAACTCCGACCACCATTTAATTTGTTGGAGATTCGATGGACAAAAAACACCGTATTGTCCCGATAATAGCCAATTTGCTTATCTTCAGGAAATTATAGTTGTTATTACTCCTTCCATCTCACGAAAAATGGCACCAAAGCATTCAATTTTTTTACCACAAAAAAAATTGTACCACCAAGAATGACATTTCTAGCCAATATATAGGGTCCACTACCAGAAATCGGTTTTTTCCCGAGTGTCTTAGCTTTTCCCGAGTGTAATTAATCGGGTACTCGGGAAAAGCCACTTTTCCCGAGTGCAAGAAAAAAGACACCCGGGAAAAGTTTCACACTCGGGAAAGAAAAACTTTTCCCGAGTGTCCAGATGCAGGGAACACGGGAAAACTCTTACACTCGGGGCAAAATAACTTTTCCCGAGCGCAAAGAGTGGTGGCAGTCGGGAAAGGTAGATAGCGGGCCCCACATCCAACGGGTGGACGTTAACGTTTGACGGCGGGAGGACTTTTCCCGAGTGCCGTCACTATGCACTCGGGAAAAGTTTTTTTTTTTCCGTGTTTTGGCAACCAAATTTTTTCCCTTTCATTTTTACACTTTAGTGTACTTCATGTTCAAGTTTGGTTAATTTTTATGATCCGTTTACTAAATTTAGTAATTTATTTTCTATAATTGTATTTTTTGGAAATAAGTCAAAATTGAACTGCAAGTCACTCGAATAATGGAATCAAGGTAATGAAAAAATGATATTCATGTTACTGAGTTGATCTTGACACCGTGTCCAAGAGATGAAATGAAATTTCACAATTTTTGTTGATGAAATATCATTTTGAGCGTGTGATCGATTTGTTTTAAAATTGTATAAAATACAAATATTGCCAAAAAATTCCGTGATTCGTCAAGATGTCACGATATCATACGAGAATGAAGTGATAAAAAATAGAGAATGATTCGCGTAAGTTGTCACATATGTTGTTCACAAAACGGAGAATGTCCGAAGAAGAGACATAGAGTTTGAATTAGATCATTATGATTCGAAGACAATTGGTGTGTCAATATTGAATTCTACTTGAAGCCTATTTTTAGCAGACACTAGATCATGTAAACAGTGTAATTCCAAATTTTGGAGAATTTTTGAATTTGCTAGCTATTTTATATTTTTTTTTAAGTTGGTCAAGAAATTGATTTCCCGAGTGCCGGTGAAATTGAACTCGGAAAAGGCCTGCCCCCCGCCTTCCCCGAGTGTCTAGGTGCACGACACTCGGGAAAATTTGGGGCCTTTCCCGAGTGTCCTGAATCTAGGCACTCGGGAAAGGGGGGCCTGGGGACTTAGGCGCGTTCGTTCCTTCCTCCTTGCGCCGCCTCTCATCAATCGAAAAAATTCGAATCACGCCGCGCCTCCCCACGCCGGCGCCGTCTCCGGTCCTCAGCCGCCTCCCGTCCCCCGCCGCCCTCACCCGCCTCCCCCGGCACCGCCGCACTCACCCGCCTCCCCGTCCCCCTCCGCCCTCACCCGCCTCCCCCGGCAACGCGCCCTCACCCGCCTCCCCGGCCGCCGCGCCCGCCGCCGTCCACCGCCCTCCCCCGCCGCCGTCCACCGCGGGGTAGGGGTGCCGCGCCCGCCATCGCCCCCTCTGCCCGCCCTCTGCCGCCCTGCGCCGCCCTCCTTCGCCCTCCCCGGCCCGCACTCCCCCGCCTCCCCGGCCTACCCCGCCTCCCCTGCCTCACCGGCGCCCCGGCGACCCGGCGACCCGGAGACACGGCGGCCGGCGACCCAGCGGCACCTGGCGACGCACCGGCACCCCGGCGACCCGGCCCCTGCTGCCCTCCCCGCGCTGCCCCCACGTTCCCGGCGACCTCGGTGAGGTTCCTCCATTTTTTCTTTTTTTTTTTTCTATTTTTGCGATGTGCAGGTGAAATGAAATGAAAAATGTGAATCTGGACATGCAGTGAAATTCAAAAGTGCATTTTGCTTCGGTGATGTGTAGTGATATTCAAAGATAGGAATTGTGAACTGAATGTCGGACATTGTGAAATGAATTTGCTTGGCAACTATTAATTTGAAAAATTTGAATTGTGAAATTCATTGTGAAATGGATGTCGATCACGATTGAGGGATTGCAATTCTATGCCATTGTGAAATGAGAAATTCGAAAATAGGTGTCATTGCGATATGATTTGTGGATGTCGGCCATCGTGCCATTGTTTGTTGCAGGTTTTGGAAACCTCAGTCGTATAGGGAAGATGCTGCCGAATTTTTCCAAATTGACACTATCATGTTATTTTCATTTTCAGGTAGAGTTTGTTGCGTCGTCCTCGAGTCGGCACTTTGCAGGATAGCAAGGTGAGACATAAAAAGAAAACCCTTTTCATTCATGTTTGTTGGTCACGCGAAACCTAGTTAGGCGTCTCCCGTTCGAAAGAGATACGGTTGGAAATATGCAGTTCTTTGCATATGCATAGCCGTATCTGTTTCGAATTGTCCACGTTTTTTGGACAGCCCGAGGATGTGTAGATGGGTTAGTTTTCGTGCTCTACTTCTATCCGAGACAGAGTTTCGGCACCATCTCCCCGTTGTTCTCCGGATACACAATCTCCTTGTTAGGACGTGTATTTGGAGAACAACGGGGAGGTGCTGCCGAAATTCTGTCTCGGATAGGAGTAGAGCATGGAAACTAACTTCATCTGCACATCCTCGGGTGGGATTAGGACCTATCTTCACCTATTAGACTGTATAAGTGAACGGTAGATGCAATTGATTTATCTATTACTCGATGATATTTTAGAGGATGGATGACCGTGAGTGGATGTACACGGGCCGCCAAAGTCAGAGTTCGTGGACTAAGGAATGGATTAAAAAGACTCAAGGTTTCATGAACAAAGCATTTGCCAATGTTAAAGGAAAGCCTCCTCGGACATTCTGTCCATGTAGTGAATGTGAAAATCGTAAGAAGCAAACAAAGGTGGAAATGGGTAAACATCTCATAAAGCATGGATTCATGGCGAACTATAAACGTTGGACAAGCCATGGTGAGGCCGATCGTGTGCGACATGAGGTCGTGAGACCACGCATCGACGAGGCTTTTGACGAAGATGCCGGGGTAGCAGACATGTTGAATGACTATGCAGAGGCACACAACTTCGAGGAAGGTTGTAGGGAGGAGGAGCCAGAGCCAAGTGCAAAGGCGTATTATGAGATGTTGGATGCGGCACAACGGCCCCTTCACGGGCACACCAAGGTTTCTCAACTGGATGCCATTGCACGTCTGATGGCCGTAAAGTCCCAGTTTAGCATGAGTCACCGCAATTTCGATGTCATGTTGACAGTTATTGCCAGCATGCTTCCGGAAGGTCACATTCTGCCAAAGAACATGTATGAGTCACAGAAACTACTTCGTGCACTTAAGATGCCATATGAGAAGATCCATGCTTGTCCGAAAGGATGCGTGTTGTTCCGTAAAGAACACGCAGAAGCCTTGTACTGTCCAAAGTGTTCATCCTCACGGTACCTGGAGGTAGAATCAGGTGATGGTGAAAAGCGGCAGACGTCGGTGGCTGCGAAAATCCTACGGTACCTCCCATTCATACCGAGGATTCAACGTCTTTACATGACCGAAGAGACTGCGAAACAGATGACATGGCACAAAAAAGGAGTGCGATACCATCCCGAGAATCTTGTACATCCGGCCGATGGTGAATCCTGGACACATTTTGATCGAATCCATCATGACAAAGCAGATGAGGCTCGTAATGTACGTGTGGCACTAGCAACAGATGGGTTCAATCCTTATGGAATGGGGGCTGCCCCATACACTTGTTGGCCCGTGTTTGTTATACCCCTCAATCTCCCCCCCGGCGTCCTCTTTCAACGACAGTACATATTTTTGTCCTTGATAATCCCTGAACATCCGGGGAATAATATGAATGTGTTCATGGAGCCTCTGATCGATGATTTGGAACGTGCTTGGAAGGAAGGGGTATTGACATACGACAAAGCAACAAAGACAAACTTCAAAATGCATGTTTGGTACCAGTATTCTCTGCATGACCTCTTGGCATATGGGGTATTCTGCGGGTGGTGTGTTCATGGCAAGTTCCCATGCCCAGTATGCAAGTCAAAGCTGATGTTTCATTACTTGAAGAAGGGTGGCAAGTATTCTTCTTTCGACAAACACCGACAATTCCTCCCTCTTGACCATCCATTCAGAAGAGACATAAAGAACTTTACGAAAGGTGTCGAAGTTAACGACCCTGCACCACAGATCATGACATGTGCCGATGTTCGTGCCGAGTTAGATGCTCTCAAGGTCAATGAAAGTGGAGATGGTTTTGAGGGATATGGTGAGCTACATGCCTGGGTTCATATCTCGGGCTTGTATAGGCTTTCCTATATGGACGACATTCTTCTTCCACATAACATTGACCCAATGCACACAGAAAAAAATATTGGTGAGGCGTCTTTCTGTACGATCATGGCCTATGCTGATAAGTCAAGAGACAATGTTAAGGCAAGAGTGGATCAAGCAACCTTATGCGACAGACCTAAGCTTGACATGGCGCCTCCTAAACCCGGCAACAAGAGATGGATAAAGCCTAAGGCTGATTTCGTGTTGACGAGGGCCCAAAGGAGGGAAGTACTTGAATGGTTTAAAACGTTAATGTTCCCTGATGGGTTTGCATCGAACCTGAGGAGGGGAGTGAACTTAGAAACTATGCGAATCAGTGGGGTCAAAAGTCATGACTACCACGTGTGGCTTGAGCTGCTTCTTCCGTCGATGGTTCGAGGCTATGTCCCAGACTATGTATGGCAAGCGCTGGCAGAGTTGAGCTATTTCTTCCGTCAACTTTGTGCTAAGGAGATTTCAAAAAAGGTGATTGCAGACATGGAAAAAATGGCTCCTGTGTTGCTCTGTAAGTTGGAGAAAATCTTTCCACCTGGCTTCTTCACTTCGATGCAGCATATGATTTTGCACCTTCCGTATGAGGCACGAATGGGTGGGCCTGTGCAGAACCGTTGGTGCTATTCCATTGAGAGATGTCTAAAGGTTCTCCGAAATAAATGTAAAAATAAATGCAAAATTGAAGCTTCCATGGCAGAGGCATACCTTCTCGAGGAGGTGTCAAACTTCACTACAAAGTACTATGCTGACAACCTTCCTAGCGTGCATAATCCACCCCCTCGTTACAATGCTATCGAAAATGAGTCGAGCCTCAGCCTTTTCCAAGGGCAACTTGGAAGTGCAAGTGGTGCCACCAGCAAGTTCTTAGCATACAACGAGTGGCGCACGATCATGCTATATGTGTTGACCAACCTTAAGGAAACTGCGTCATACATAAAGTAAGTTCTCAACAAACCTACTTTCGAATAGTCATTCTTCTGCATGAAACCTCTAATCTTTTCCCTCGTTGGCACAGTGAATTTGTTAATCAATTCTGGCGACAATCAAGGAATCCTACTTCGAACGAAATTGACACCCTACTTAAACATGGTGCGGGAAGTGGAAAACCCGATTTCATCTCTTGGTTCAAAAAGAAGGTACTGTCCAATCGATTTATCTCGTGCTTAGTTTGACATGCATTACGTTGCTCTTAATTGATGACCTATCATGCTCGATATTGCAGGGCCAAACCGATGAGTCCATGAATGCCGAGTTGAGACAAGTTTCCAACGGCTGTGACTATAGGGTCAAGTCATTTAACGGTTATGACGTCAACGGATATCGCTTTCACACAACAAGCTACGAGGAGAGTCGTCCCAATCGACGAACCACAAATACGGGAGTTTTTACACCCGGCGATAATGGCATCGAGTATTATGGAAGAATCGAAAAGATATACGAATTAGATTTTCCTGGTTGCAAACCTCTTAATCCTGTCATTTTCAAATGCCATTGGTTTGACCCGGAAGCAGTGAGACGGACTCCTAATCTTGGGCTAGTCGAAATTCGACAATCAACCGTCTTACCAGGAGACGATGTCTATATCGTGGCTACTCAGGCCACACAAGTTTATTATCTCTCATACCCGTGCCAAACCGATAAACGTCTTCAAGGTTGGGATGTTGTGTACAAGGTATCGCCACACGGTAAACTACCTATCCCAAACGATGCCGATTACACCATAGACCCAAACACATATGAGGAAGATGACTTCTTTCAAGACAATGGGCTGGAAGGGAGTTTTGTGATAGACTTAACTGAAATGTTCGAGATGGATGTAGACAATGAGGACGTTGGAGATGAGGTTTATAATGCAAAGGACTTACAACTTCTCGAGCGATTACATCTGGACAGTGATGATGACATTCCTCCTCCTTCGGAGAACCTGCATGATTATGTCGACATGCACGATATTGATGATGAGACTAATGATCCACCTATTATCGACGATGATGATTATTTCTGATACATGTATGATCCGTACTAATTAGATTTCGATTACTGTTTTTCTTTATTTATAATACTATGTTATCTCTTTTAAATATGCTGATTTGTTTACTTGTTTTAATTGCAGGTGATTGGAGAACGATGGTGGGCGGCATAGGCAAAGCTGTGACCAAAGCTGTGACGAAGTCCTTGTCCAGTTTTTACCGCCGAGATGACGCTGAGGGTAGTAGGCGGAGAGGTGGAAGCAAGGGTGGAGGGAGAGGTGGGAGAGGTGGAGGCAGAGGTGGAGGGAGAACTGGAGGGAGAGGTCGAGGGAGAGGTGGAGCGAGGTCACCTTCTAGGTCACCGTCGCCCGAGCACGAGGAGGAATCGTCAGAGGAGGAGGTGGAGGAGCGCGAGGACGCGGAGGAGGACGAGGAGGAGGGCGAGGACGAGGAGGGGGGCGAGGAGGAGGAGGAGCACGGCGAGGACGAGGAGGGGGGCGAGGAGGAGGAGGAGCACGGCGAGGACGAGGAGGTGCAGGGCCAGGCCGAGGGACCACGAGTGCGAGGGGCGTCGACCTTGCCGAAGCGACCGATACCTAGGGACCGTCGTCCGATAGTTCGCCCTATCCCTCCCCGGTAAGTTACTTTAGATGTTAGCAATACACTTTCATTTCATTTGTTTTAAATAACAATTGATACTAACACTTAATGATTTTTGCAGGTCTTGGACTCCTCCCGAGGGGGGTTGTCACAAACGCAAGGTCAACGGCATCCTGGGTACTTTGTGCAGACAACACTACCCTGGATTGGTGCAGACTCGGGATGGATTAGTGATTGCCGACACGTTTGAACACTACGCTGCCGTGAACGACGTGGAGGATCGAGATGGCAGGAAGTTCAACAATAAGATGGATCGGGTGATCAGCGAGCTGCGGGTAAGTCTTCCTCACTACTACATTGCTCAACACAATGCATTTTATTGTTCATTCTTGAAATAATAGTTTGATACGCCGCGTTTGTATGCAGGATTTCTACAGAATTGAAGAAGGATACGAGGACCTGGCGCGGCAGGTGGCACGTACAGCGTGTCACAAACTTGTCAAGGACATGATGTACGAGGCGCGCGGCCAGGCCATCATTGATGTCAACGCTGCCATGAAGGTGAAGGTTAAGAGGAAGGAGGCAGCACAGATGACACTGACGAAGGAAGAATACTTGACGGTAAATATAGAACAATCTTTAATGAGATTAACTATGTTTTATTTGACCTTCTTATATGTCATATGCTTGATGACGTGCAGGCGATTCCGTGGTGGATGGCAGCGCATCGCGAGTGCTGGGCGGCCAAGGTGGACCAGTGGTGCGCTGAGGACTGGGCTGAGAGGCACGACGCTTGCCGACAGCGTCGGTTGATGATGCAAGGTCCATCACACCATCAGGGCAGTCTTAGCCTCAACGAATATGCGGCAAAATACGTATGTCAAATCATTTCTTCACTCTAACTCTCAACATCGCATAAATTCTAATCATGTTTCTTTCCTCAGGCGGCGGCTCATGGTGGTCAGCCTATCAACACCTTCGAGGCTTATGCTTTGTCCCACAGGGGCAAGGCAAAGGCGGACATCCACTACAATCCGGAGGACCCGGCCCAGGCGTATAGCAATCCGTCCGCCTATAGCCGCCTCAGTTCGTACTCAGAGGTGGCAAAGGAGGTCTATGGGCAAGACTACGATCCTAGGTCACACGACCTCGATGGAGAAATCGTGATGAGGGCGGGAAAAGGCAAGAAGCATGGGCGGTACTATCTCGGTGACAGCGTCATCGACACGGCAAGTACTCCCACGCTCTCCCAGATTCGAGCACGGACCGTTAGCGGTGGCCCGAGCATACGCGAACGACCGACCACTACACAGTTCCTTCAGGTTATTACTGTTACATTCCTTGTTCGTTTATTTTTTTTCATTTGATTCAATAATGCACTCCAGTTTAACATTTGATTCAATATTGCAGGCCCAGCTTGAGGAAGAGAGGGCCAGACGGGAGCAGCTCGAGGCGAGTTTGGCGCAGCAGGTGCAGGAGGTGCAGGCGTCGGTGCAGGAGCAGGTGCAGGCGCAGGTGCAAGCGCAGACACAGGAGATGTTCTCCTTCTTTCAAGCTCAGTTCGCGGCGATGGGTCACCAATTGCCGCCACATCCGATTTGGGCTCCTCGTCCTCCTCCCATGTCTTCTACGGTGAGTATTGGCAACCTTACACAACCTTAGACAACTTAGAAACATAGACAAAGTTGGAGAATTAGAAAACTTAGAGACTTAGAAACATAGACAAAGTTAGAGAATTAGAAAACCTAGAGACTTAGAAACTTAGAGTTGTGCTATACATATTGAATCACAAATGTTATGTCTTCCTTTGTGCAGCCGACGCCAGGGTCAGCGGGGTCGAATGCTGGGGCTGGGGCTGGGGCTGGGGTGCAAGACGTGGATCTATCGGCAGCTCGTACGCTTTTCCCACCACTACCCCCATCCTTTGATCCATGATTTCTGTTTCGTGGACTATATGTGTCGCTTGTGAGTGTTTGTGAACTATTTGTGGACTTGTAAGCGTTTGTGGACAATTAGTGCACTTGTAAGGATTTGTGGACTATTTCTGGACTTTTGAACACTTTGTGGACTATATTGTGGACTATATGTATCTTAAATGTTGAATTGTGTACTAGTTGATGATTTAGATGTGAATGTGGTTGTCAAATGGATGCAATTTGTCATATATATTAAATGCCTGAGTTTGTCAACTGGAATCGTCCAAAAACAAACAAAAAATAGGATCTGGAAAGAACTTTTCCCGAGTGTCTGTGCACAGACACCCGGGAAAAGTTGGAGTTTCTCGAGTGTCTGTGCACAGACACTCGGGAAAAGTGGTGATATTTCCCGAGTGTATTCTGGAATACACTCGGGAAAAGTGGAGACCTTTCCCGAGTGTATTCGGGAATACACTCGGGAAAAGTGGGTCGCCGTCAGTCCCCCGTCAGCCAGTTTTTTGTTTTCCCGTGTCCTGTTTTAACACTCGGGAAAGTTTTCTCGAGTGCCCGATATTTGACACTCGGGAAAGTGGCTTTTCCCGGGAGGACCTACGCCGTGTGGGTTTTCCCGAGTGTAACACTCGGGAAAAGTGTTCCCGAGTGTATTTTAGACTTTCTCGAGTGCCCGTGGCACTCGGGAAAAATGGGGATCCTGGTAGTGGTCCACCTAACTAAAATAAAGAGTAAAGTGCACCGGCGGTCTTCAAACTTGTCATGGGGTGTCATATAGGTCCATAAACTCTCAAAGTGCATATTCAGATCTCTAAACTTGTTAAACTGTGTCATCTAGGTCCAAAGTACCCAAAATACCCTTATATCTACTGACGGGCTACTTATTCAAAATGAATTTGCATGCTCTTTTTTTTTAAGGGAATGGATTTTCATACTCTTTCTCTCCCTAAACTATTGCTGGCATTAAAATTCATGCACGTTTTTTGTTTCCTGCATGGCGGCACCCTTCTACGCAGACGGCGAGGCTACCGGACATGAGGGGGCTGGCCAATTCGCCTCGCCTTGTGTCACCGCCGCGCTGATCTGTTTTCGTTGCCCACGCGAGTCCCGTCAAATGAAGCGTCGGTAGTTAGTCATTGTTGGGGAGTTAGTCATTGTTGGGGACAGTGCAAACTCCAGGTGAATGGAACTGCACTCAACTCTTGAACACAAGAAACAAACAGATACTAACAACACAAACGGGATGTATATCGAGTAGTGTACTACGTAATTTAGTCCAGGTGGGTCTGGCCATAATTTTGGTGAGTGGTGACCGATGTGTATTACGTAAACGAGTCAATGTTGAACCGCAGAGGCTAACAACACAAACGGAATGTATATGGAGTGACATTGGAGATGATATGGCGACAGACATTAAAGAAGAAACAAGTCTTGACAAGTTTTTCCAACAATTAATTTATAAGAAAAAAAACTAAATCCTAAGAGAAAATTATGAACACAATGCATATGTAAAGACTTACTTTGTGTTGCATAAAAGACTCCTGAATCATCTAGCTGGATGACCAGTACCCGGCGGTTTAGATCCAGAAGCAACAATGATGTAATTACTGTACTTTTGCAACAGCAGTGACTAGTTTCCATGGCAAACCAGCAAAGAATTATCAGTTTCGCAGGGAAAATCAAGAACTTTTCTCGTCAAAGCACCAAAGGAACAAAGAACGAAATAACATATGCAAAAGCAAACGAAGTATTGATTGATTTTATCTGGTTTCTCGCTACCCGGACCTGAGTATTTAACGACAATCATAATCCTAACTTTAAAATGACACAATCCTAATCTGAAAAACCACGCACACATTTTGTCTCCAAGCTCCATACGCTTCTTTGCTTCGGACTAGTCCCACACGCAAACGTCTTGTATAAACTTGCATTGCCATCAACCCAGACAAAGAAGACAAAGACGAAAGTGTCTGTTCCAAACAGCAAGTCACGAATGCAACGATCAACTGTCTGCCTCTCCTGAACAAACACAAGCTAAGCTTTAATCTTCAAGTCCTTCTTGTGCATATATGTCCTCAAACATTTCTTGCCAATTAATTTGATACCTAACACTGCTTCTGCTTTCATCCGTGAACGTGAATTTGATGTCACTGTTGCCACCATACTCCATGCCATCCACTTGCAACAGGCTCTCCTGGTAGAGCACAAGGCGCATCTGTTGTTGCACACCGTAATCATTCCTCCTTGCCACGATGCGCAGCTCCCTCATGTCAGGTTCATACATGTACGCCTCTGCGCAGTGCCACTGGTCGCCAGCAAGATCTTCCTGCTCTCGCCGGAGGATTTGTCGCCGGCGTAGCAGACCACGAACAAGTCGCCATCCCATGGCCTCGTCGGTTCTGTCATATCGATGCGGCGGTCCAACGACCACGACAGGAACTTGTAGTCGCGCAGCATCCAGACCTCGAACCTAGCGAGGTCCCCTCGCGGGCGGCAGAGGTCGCGCACCACGCAGAGGCGGCCGTCGACCTCGGCCATCGTCACGTACTCCGGCCATGGGAGGTTATCATCTTCAGCGAAAGGCGGCAGCGGGAGACGGCGGAAGGACTCGTTGCCGAGCTCGAAAGAGAGGACGCCGTTTTCGTTGCCGCATACAATGTTCTCCTTCTCCCGCGACACGAGCATCCAGTGGAGGCGTCCGTCGGCGAACACCGGATCCGTCTTCGCAGACACGAGCGCGTCGTCGCAGATGATGGGCGTCCGCCGGCCGCGCGGCGCCCGCCAGCGCCGCTGCCCGCCGGCGCCGACGGTGACGACGCTGCACTGCAGCCTCGGCACCCACCAGCGCGGCGGCGGGTGGCCCGCGGCGCGTTCGAGCAGCACGGCCTTGTACCTGTCTTGGACGCCGTCGTAGCCGAGGCCGGCGCTGTCGAAGTACCACGGCGGGCGGCGCGGGGGCAGGCGTAGCGCGCCGCCGGTGGACGGATTGCAAACGAAGAATTCTCCCTCGCAGGGGCGGCCGACGAGGACGGCGCCGCCGCACGGCCCGCCGGCGCCGGCGAACACGAGGGGACAGCCCTCGCACGGCGAGGGCCGGGGCAACGTCTCCTGGGGCGAGGCGACGCGAAGGTGGGTGTGCACTTTGAGGTCGACCCGGACGGACACGAACCGCGGGGCGACGCCGGCGCGCGCCGCGGCGGCCTCGCGGTGGCGGCGAGCGAAGGTGGGCGAGGAGATGAAGCCGTTCCAGGACGGTGAGACGCAGCGGGAAGCGGCCAGGGACCTGACCGGCAGCCGCAGGAAGATGTCCTCCGCCAGTTCGTCTGGCAGCGGCGGAAGGACCGGATCCATCGCCGCCTCCCCATGGTTTGTGATGTGCCGCCTGCCGGCGCCGCGGGCCTTCGTCTGGCGGCGGCGCTTTGCCATCTTGGACGGATTCAGCAGATGTGAATACGAAAGAAAATGGATGTCGATCGCATCACACGATCCTCGACAATCACCATTTCCGTTTGTGCAGTCATGCGGTGCAGCCGCTTTGTTCACCCGTCCGATCCGATGAAAGGCATTCTACGGCTTGGAACACTCTCTCCGCTTTCCATCCCTCACGGGGGCATGGCACCATCCTGAATTTCATTTTTTTTTCAATTCCAAACCCTAGCCGCAGAATCATAAAATTTGTTAAATTATTCATGGCGTGGAACAAAACTGATCACATATTTATCTTCTACATCTCCCAACGAATCCATTTTGATGGTCACCAACACTCATCCAACCGGACCTCACCGTCGACAATTGACCTTCTTACAGTGGTTGTTGCCTCTCCTGAAGAAGAAAGAAGGCAGCAGTTGTTTCACGTGATCTATTTTGCTAGACATAGAAATTGTTCGGACAGTGTACAAAGCAAGTGCACGACATGAGTGCACAAGGACTGACTATTGAGGATCATGCTCCATATCCTGTTGGCCCCGACCATAACTGGGGCCAATAAAATTCACGCGATGATTTTACAATTTCCCACAAACCATGCATATCGCTCGAAAAGGGGGCCGTCTTCGCTGTCGCTCTCAGGGTACGTCCACTGCCGATCTCCCAGGGAGAAGAGGAAGATGCTATTAGAACCTCGGAGCAGCGCACACAGGTGTACGAGCAGGAATAAGGAATCCACGTCCACTTCCAGCCAACGTGGGCGCCATGTCATCGCGTATCAGCCATGGAGTCAACTTTTGATGTTAATTGCACAACTTTAAACAAAATATATGACTTATTTGAGAATTTTACAAGAAGCGTGACCTATTTGCACCCACCGAAACAAGTTGTTGCACTTAATTGACATGCTACTTTTAGAGGGAAAAAAACGAAAAGGATAGTCTCTATTTGTTGGACTCTAGAAAAACGCAAAGATCCTTTCCTCATCCGACGTTTCCTTCGCGGCTGCCATCCAAGATCCAACTGCCGTGCGATGGGGATACGCACGCACCGGCGGCGGCGGCGGCAGCAGCACTCGGAAGACGCCACGGCGGACCAGCAAGCCAAGAAGATGAAGACGGCCGAGCCCGCCACGGCGCCTCATCGTGTCTCGCTGCCGAACGAACTCATCATGGAGGTGCTCCTGCGGCTGCCGGCGAGGTCGATCGCCCGGTTCCGGTGCGCCTGCCGCTCCTGGAACGCCGAGACCTCGTCGCCGGCCTTCCTGGACCGCCACCGCGCGCTCGCCGCGGCGAAGCTCGCCTTCGTCCCGCTGGCGCCGGCGCACACCTACCACGCGTTGACGACGATGCGTGTCAGCCCGATGAGGCTCAAGTGCTTACGCTGCCCTCGGCTCATCGGCGCAAAATCCTGCCGCGGCTTCGTGCTCGTCAGGAGGTACTGCGCCCGACGCCGGGGCGTTCTGCGTGTGGAACCCCACCACCGGCGAGGTGCTCCACCTCCCGCCGTCGCAGGAGAAGCTCGGCCCGCCCGGCTCCTGCCTCGTGACCGGCCTCGGTTTCGACGCGGCGGCCGGGGAGTACAAGGTGGTGGAGGTGAGCATCGAGCTGGACAACCTGCACGCCAGAGTGCTCACTTTAGGAGACGCCGGAGGCTGGAGGAGGGCGCCGGCCGCCGCGGGCGATCAGGCGGCGGCGGCGGCGTTGGGCTTCACCGAGCACGCCATAATCGAGCACCACCTGGACCCGGTGTTCGCGGACGGGTGCCTACACTGGAGCTTCAGGACGCACTACCTGTACGCGGACCAGCCCCACGGCGTCCTCTCCTTCTCGCTCGCCGGCGAGTCGTTCCGGCGGGTCCCGCAGCCGCCGTTCGTCACGGCCGACCTCGTGCCGTACAACCGCGACTACAAGCCGCTGCTGCCGCACGAGCACCTCCTGAGCGGCCGGGGCAGGATGTCCGGCAGCGTCCGGGCCGTGGTCCCGCCGGTCGGGACGATGCTGGCGGAGCTCGACGGCCGGCTGTGCGTGGTGCGCGACGTCCGCCGCCGCAGCGATGTGCCCGGCCAGCTCGAGGTGTGGAAGCTGCAGAGCTACGAGATGGGCACGTGGTCATTGGACTACCGCGTCGACCTGACAGGGCGCCGCGTGACGAAGCAGCAGCTAACAAGGCCGTGGCTCGTCGTCCCGCTCAGGTACATCGACGGCGACGGCGACGGCCCGGGGGAGAAGAGGAAGTTGCTGCTCGCGACCTCGGCTCAGGCGGCGCACGTCTACGACCCGGAGGCCAACACTCTGAAGACGGTGGCGTCCCTCGCCGGTCGCCGACGTCAGGACGTCGGAGGCAACAACTCCTCCTCTGCGCCAGAAGGCGACGAGTTCCCGCGCATCATGATGTACCAGGAGAGCCTTGTGCGGATTGCCGGTATGGAACAGGGTAAGGGCGAGATCAAGGTTGTGAGACTTGACTGATCTGAACGCAATGTCTATGCAATGGATCACCACGCATTGTTCAATTCCTTCGCGTGTAGATGAGATTCATGTGTCATCCTTTTCATTTTACCGAGCATCTCCAGCAATGGCTCTCAAAACATGGCCCTCAAAAAGTATTTAGGGGCTAGCATGTAAATTTGAGGTCTTAATTTTTGATATCAACTCCAGCGGTGACCTTCAAATCTCAGCTCTTATTTTTTCGAGACCCACATGTCATTGATCTAGCTCCTCAACCTTATCCTCACACTCTCTCCTTTCCTCCACACATCACGCGAGCAGGGGAGCACGGCAAGCCATGGCGGCGCTGCAGCAGGGAGCAAGGGGGCGGCGCGCGAGGAGAGCAAGCTCGGCCATGGCGGCCGCCTCCAAGTGCCAAGCTGGGGACGAGCGCGTCGCACACGGAGGAGAGCAAGCTCGGGCATAGCGGCCGCCTCCAAGTGCGAAGGAACCCACGGCGGCGCAGGAGCAGGCGCAGGGCGGCGGACGCACGAGGGGCCGGAGCGGCGCAACACGGGCTCCCCGGCGGGGGCGCGGCCTCGCGTGTGCGGCCATGGTGGGCGGCGTGCCCGAGCTACGCGGCAAGCCAGAAGCTTGGCGGGCGACGCGCGGCGTGCAGCTCCCCAGACGGCGGGCGCGGCGTGCAGCTCCCCAGAGAGCTCGAATCGGGCTGGGGAGGCGCGGCCCAGCGCGAGCGCGGCGTGCCATGGCCGGCGGCGTGCCCGAGCTCGCCCTGCGCCCCGGGGCGTCCGCGGCACGGCGCTGCGCGGCGTCGCGCCGATTGGAGCGGGAGCTGCACGGCGGCAGGGGCGAATCGACGACGAGCGGATGGAGGCGGCGACCAGCTCGAGCGGAGCCACGGGACCTCGAGAAGACGTCGGTAGGGGCGGTAGCCGGCGGGGATCGCTGGATCGAGGGGCGAAGGAGGCCGGTGGCGGCTCCTCGGCGCGGAGCGGCCAGGGCGCGGCTCCACGCGGGAGGCCGGTGGCGGCTCCTCGACGCGCGGGACGCCGGTGCGCGAGGGAGACGGCGCGGGGAGCATCTCTAGACCCAGGCTTGCTCCTCGGTGCAATCGACGGCAGCGAGGGGGGTCGGGCGTTGGCGGCCCGGCGCGTCGAGGGCGCCCGGCGAGATCGGGTCTATGGTGTGCGGGTTGCGGGAGGAGGAGGGAGAAGAGAAGAAAAAAAAGAAAAAGCAGAGAAAAATAGTGGGACCCACGAATGAGAGGGAAGATGGGAGGACCTCAGGAATGGGGACTCGGAGATGGAGTTTGAGAGGGCATGCAAAATGAGAGCCCAAGTAAGATCCTTGCTGGAGTTGATTTTTTGGCTTAAGCTCCTAAATAATAGAGTAGGGGCCCAACTAGGGGCCTTGCTGGAGATGCTCTTATACATTTTGTTTTCAAATACTACTTTTCTATCTTGATCCATCCTTGCCGGCGTTTAGCGTGCAAGCCGGCGCTCCACAGCTGACTCGGGGCAGGGGAGGTTGCTAGCCTTTTCGTGTTTTCTATGTTTTTTTACCTGCGGGTCTCTTGTAATTTTTCATCTGTAACTCTTATTCTTAATAAAAATATGTGCTTCGCACATTCTTTAAAAAAAACACACACATCAAGAGCATGAACACGGCAGGGAGCATGCAGCTTCCATGCTTATAATTGTTGAAACATGATGAGTTGATTTAGCCCTTTATGGTTGCACTTGAAATAATCAGTTTCTCGTAGCTAGTTTGATTTACGGACAGAATTTCACTTTTGTCAAGTTTAACATTTATACTTTGGTTTTGTTTTCAAATACAAACTGTGAAGTTTGTGCATGATTTTTGTTGAAAAAATTGTGAGGAAATGTTGTTACAGGATCTCTGTAAATATTGGAATGGTAAAAGTTAGAGTAAATGTAACAAAATATGTGAAGTTGCTATCTCTGAGTCTGAATTTTGTGCCTGTCCTTTGTGACACTGTGATACAACTGAAAATCTAAGTTATACACAACTAGTGATCATAGGAATTATAGAAAATTTGCCCAGATAGCAATATTTCTCCCCAAAAGCTGAACTAATTCATAATTTTCACATGAACTTCACAGAAATACATGCTGCTGCGTTCATAGGA
>JAAXCT010003603.1:0-29891 GCA_012490785.1 Eragrostis nindensis | reverse complement strand
CCGCCCCGAACCCGCCCCATTGCCAATCCCTAATACAAGGCTCCGGAATGAATAGAGACGGTACTGTTCTTAAAAAAAAACCCAGGCCACCAGGCTGGCTCGCTGCGAGTAAAGCTGCAAAAAAAAAGCTCGAGCTTGACAAGCCGTTCGAGCTCGGCTCGCGTTAGGCTCGATTCGAGCTCGGCTTGGCTGGAAAACGAGCCAAGCTCGAGCTTTGTCCTGGGCTCGCGAGCCGAGCTCGAATAGCTCGGTTGGGCTCGCGTAAACAATTCATTCCTGGTGGCCCAACAAATCAAGTGCCAGCCCACTTTCTATTATGGCCCAACTAAGGGTCACGTGAGCCTTCCTGCTCGAGCTGCAAGCGCGCACATGGCACATCTCCTGACGCTCTCCCCGCCGCCAGCGATGCGCAGCTTTCTCCTCCATGCAGTCCCCTCGAATCCACCTCCTCTCTCCATTGTGGAGGCTGCTGCAGGTCAAGAAAGCATCCAGTCCGTCCCAGCATCTAGCGTTGGCCTTCTTCCATGAAGCATCTGCGGGAGAGAGAGAAGAGCCTCTACTCGTCCGTCCGTGTTGCTGCCTCACCGGATGGACTTACTAGAGCCCACGTTGTCCATAGACGGCGGTGGGGACGCACGAGTGGTTTGCGCTGGCCCTGCTGACGACACCATGCGAGGATTCGAGCTCCCTTGCGAGCATCCTCTAGGATGAATTGCTCCATTATCGAGCCTGCGAAGCTCGCGAGCATGGATCGAGCCGAGTTCGAGCCCGTCCATAGGCTCGAGGAAATCTCAGGCTCGGCTCGAGCTCGGCTCGAGCTTTCATCTCGCTCGAGCTTGTGGTGGCAAGCTCGCTCGAGCTCGGCTCGTTTATAGCCTTAGCTGCGAGTCTGCCGTCGCCCGTCTGCGACAGCCGACGGGCGACTGGGCGAGGGCCTCGCCTTCCTTCCGCCGGCGCCAGCGCCTCGCCCACCGCGGCACCGCCTCCGCCTGGCCCGCCACGGGGGACCATCTCCGCCTCGCCCGCCACCTCCTCTCCGCTTCCACCGCAGCCTACCGCCACTACGCCACACCGTCCGGCCTCCTCCAAAGCCGCGGCCATCTCGAATCCGACGAGCACACCAAGAAGCGCAGCCATCGAGTCCAACCACGTCGGGATCCAGGTGCACCTCATCCCCTCCCCACCCCCTTCCCTTCCTCTTCTCTTCCTTCGCTCATCCCCTACCCTGTTGCTAGGGTTTGAGCGGGCTGGACGCGCGGCGTGCACTCCACCGGGCGCTTTGCCGGCGACGAGCATCTATAAAGGTACACCCTTTTCCTTTTTTACCTGATCTTGCCGATCATGTGCTCTCGCCTCTCGGTTCAGCAAGCTTTAGGTGTTGTTTAGTTACCCAGGATTCCATTTTCTTTACACAAATCTGTATTGCGATTTTGATCTTGTAGCTCCAAAAAAGAAAAAAAGCTTTGGGTGTTGTTTAATTACTCAGGGGAATCCAGTAGGACATGATGATTACTTGCCACTGAACAAAACAATTAAGAGCTCTTCTCCAATACTTTTGCTGCAGGAGGTCAATGACTTGTTGACAGTTGTGCGAAACAAACTCTGCATTGCTTGGGAGTATTGATCTGTCTGCACTTGGATCGATTTCTTCTTTGTTAGTGAGTAACCATTACCTGGATCGATTTTTGGTATTGACGGATTGATGCTTTGTCGATTGGGGTGCTCAATTGGGGTTGGGGTTGATTGGTGCATTCTTTTGCAGTTCAATCTGAACACTAGAAACATTATTAGTTGTCTGATCTGAATGGACTTAATTGTTTCAGTTATAGAGCAAGTTCCACTTAAGGAGACAAGATACTATTACAATCCCATGCACCCTCACATCGCATCACTCCTTGGCTACAATCAAGGAACGTCACATGAGATACAATAGAATCCCTTGTAATCACTTTTCAGTTCAGCAAAGAAGTAGTTAGGAAAGTCACAGCTGGAAGCACCTATCGGCTTAGCAACTAAATTTGCATGTATCCACACGCCATTGAAGAAAAAGGCATTACTTTCCACAGCTTCAACTAGCTCATGCTCACCCCCCTGACCAATTTGCAAGCACATACAAGGATAAATGCATAGTTTGTTAGCAACTTAAGTGAGCCATTGCTCAAAAGCAACTATAATGACATAACCCAGTCTACTGTAATAGTTTGACAACCCAGTTATGTCCTTTTCAACTGCTAACATGCAATGAGTTTGCTTATGAATATTCCATGAACTAGTTCCCCGGATTGGCTACATCTTTTGAGAAAATAGAGATTGTGTGGCCTGTTGGGTGGTTAGCTGCGGCTGCAGGCATGCACCGCTTCCAAACCCATCTGTGCACATACAACCCCACCTCTTTCCTGGTGCAGCACAAGCGACTGCAATAAGCAGAGAAGCGAATTATACGGACTTGATTGTTTGTAGTGTTCCAAACCCATCTGTGCATACAACCCCACCTCTGTCCTGGCTGTCCTACTTGAGATGGCCCTGACGGATTTAGCACAGATTGGAGCTGCTGACAGAAAATCTATTGTATTCTGCTGAAATTTAATAGAAAATTTGTGGCATACACATCTTTCATGTCTTCTAAATAGTAACAGAAAGTTTGTAGCATGTTCTAGTTACTTACTCTGTTGCTGTGAGTTACTCCCTCCTTTCAGTTTGATAACGTATTAGCCCTGGAAAAGTATTCATATTGATCGAGTGAATGTGTTCTGTTAGCTCTGAAATTGAATGTGTTCTGTTAGCTCTGAAACTGAATGAGTTCCTTATGTTCAGTTGTTCATAATTACGCTACTGAAATAGTGACTCCATTCTATATTTCCATAGGATCATCGCATGGACTTTTTAGCTCCTGTTATCTAGCCTGTTAAGTCACCATGTCCACAAAACACATCCGAAAGTTCCGATGATTCTCATTCAACCCAAACACGTGCTAGAAGGTCCAGGTTTGGGAACATTTTGAGCAGAATCTAGTGCAAGGTGACAGTGGTTTTAAAGCTGTGTGCAAGTATTGTCGGATCCAATTAAGCACTAAGTCTGGAACTAGGGTCACTTAAATTCATAGTGTCACTTAAATTTACTTACCATATTATCATTTGCAATGCAGGTCAAGAAACTAGTGATGATCAGCTTACTAGCATGGTACCTTTGTCACTCCGTCAGGTACAGCACATGCATATATACTGTTTTATATGATAAACATGCTTCATCCAGCACTGAACAACTACATTTTTTTCATCAGGTACAAGGTTGACAATTCCATGTCAGGATCTCAGTCAGGTCATGCATTCTTTGAAGGTATGTGTCATCAAGAAACCAAATATGTACAATTCCCATGTGCATCTGCCGTTTCTGTATTTTTTTTTTTTGAAAGCTATAGATGACAGGCTGTGCAGAAACGGGAAATGATTGTTTCTATTGGCAGTCATAGGAAACTAACACTTTATCCTAGTAGAATGAAGTTTACATATAAGATTTTTTCAAATCTATTGATGCCCTGCTTCCTATATGTGATGTCCTGATACCTAATTGGCTAACTGCAAGTATATTTTGATTAGAAACATATATGTGCTGGTTTTAGTTTGAGACCTCAAAATGATTATAGTATTTGTCGGAAACCTACATGAAAAGTCAAAAAGCTAGCTGTCTGTTGGTGGATTTGTTCAGTGGATTTTTCTTCTGGTTTTAGTTTATGACTTGCATTATGTAGCAAGTCAGACCGACGCCTGTTCAATTGTGCACTGTGGAAAGTTTCAGTTTGTTTCATTTTTTAGTAGAATCAAGAATGCAGTTTCAGAAAACGAGTGTTAGTTGATTTAAAAGAGAAACATCCTCTACCATCTATTTTTACCTTACTTACGCCGCTGCATCTTGAAATCTTGATCAGTTTTGGCTTTGCATCAGGTTAATCCAAGCGGACGGTGAGCTGGACCAATGAACCATCAACTTTCCGGTCCCTACATCAGCAACCTGTTGCCAAATCATCTTCAGGACAGCCTATCATGACACTATTTGCTAGTATCTCATTTAGGATCTCTCAGCTTGTAAAATTCTGTGTAATAGCTCGCTGAAGATCCATCATCCATGGACTTCAATTGTATGAGTTTTTTTTTTTTTTTTTTTTTTTTTGAGATTGACTTCAATGTATGAGTTTTGAAGCCTAATTGCCTTTCTGGAGAAGAGTTCATCTGTGGCTCTAAAAATGTTATTATTTTTTATTTTTTGTTTACATATGCTTTCTGATTCCTTATGTCAATTTTATTCATTTATTTGTCCGTCCTCTTGTTTTCTGGTGGAAAACTGGTAAGCGCAGTTTGCAGCGTTTTGTTTGTTTGGTTAAACAGAAGAGAATCCACGGTTTGGGAACAAATTTAATTGGGTTGTATCTATAGTTAGTCCACGGTTTGTTGTTTTAGCAGGCGGAAGAAGAACTATAAGAGGTTTGGTGGGGTCTGGTATCTATAGGTGAAGAAATGGTGTGAGTTTGGCGTTAATTAGGTGCCTGCAGACTCGGATTGGTGTGGGTTTAGTTCGGATTGCAGAACATTTGGCAGGCTAGTTGCGGCACCCTCTACTTGCTCTACCCACCAATCCCCGCTACCAAGGATTTATTCAGCTTGACGGATAACATCCCCCTCGGTGTTTATGAGAGAGAGCAATGGATAGGCAATGGCCGGTGACGTGTGACAGCCATGACTACAGAGCAGTGTCAATTTGCACGGCTCAAGGGTGCGTTGACAGGAAAGGAAAATAAGGTGTATTGGTCATTTCTTTGCAAGGGACTACTCTAGGTCTCTAAAACTTAGCAGCAGTGGCACCAAAGTATATTTATTTAGCCCAGTAGGCGCTAGAAGCTTCTTTGATTTAGACACGTAATTATGACAAAGAGAGGGTCACAGTGATCTAAGCAGATTCATAATCTGTTTGTAGTCGATAAAACCCTAACCCCATGGGTTATTTTTTAACTATGATATGTTTACGTTCTTCGTGGACTTGTTTTGATCGACTTCTTTGGAATGACAACTTGTATGTGTGATTATTACATGCATGGTAGGTTTTGCAAGTAGAGGTCCTGCAATGGCACTGGTGCGTGCTAGAAGGGTTACCTAGTTCAACCATCATTGGCAGACCATCACTTGTTTTATATTAAAATGCTCCCTCTGTTTTATGAATAGTGTTATTTTATTTTTAGAAAATTAGTGGTGGCACGAAATACTGATATGCCCATGTTTTGTTAGCCGCATGTAACTAACCAGATTTCCTAAAGTAATCACGACTAAAAGTCAATTTTGCGTGCAAATCAAACGTGACCACTTAATTAGACAGATAGATACGGTCTAACTTTTAGAATTGTCATTTTTATGCAATATCTTTTTCAAACGTGGATATTGCACTTCTCATTAGACAAAAGGAAGTGCGTATGGCATCATATGTACGTACTGATGAGAAAATCTCACGTGACTTTGGGAAATCAAAAAATAGATAGTAAATCCATTGTCGACAGAGTAACAACGGCTCAGATCAAATCTGAACTTGCAAACCAGACCATCTATCTCCTCAACCTTCTTGCCGAATCAATTCTAAAACGCAGATACAAGTAACGATTTTCAAGAAGAAGCCCCTCACAGCCAATGAGAAGCCTGTAACTAACTCGAAAGTAAGCACACGTAAACAATGCAAGGGCGTCTTACGTAGAACACCAAAGTAACCAAGCACGCAAGAAAAAAACACACTCAGTTTTTATCAAAAAAATTTAGAAATGTCCGTTCGTTCTTCTTTCTCGGTCTCCCCGGTGATTTCTTGGGTGGCTTCCCCAACATCGTCCGGCATCTGAAGCTTGTCGGCCAATGTCTTGGCCCCCTTGAGCGCGATGACGAGCCAGACGAAGGAGAGGAACTCGCCGCCTTCGCCGAGGCTCTTGGCGTGCCGGTAGCCCCTGCACATGCTGGCCGAGTAGCAGAGGAGCCCAACCCACACCCGGTAATGAGCTCCCACCGGGTCTCGTCGTCGTACTCCACCAGCTCCTTGGCGAGCTGCCAGGCCTCCTTGATGAAGGCGTCCGTGCTGCACGCATCCCGGCGTCCTCGATGCTCCGCCACACCACCCTGCCCATGGAGTCCATGCTCCGGAGGGCCTCGCGGAACAGGTGCTGCCGGCTGCCAGTCATCAGCATGTCCGGCCGGCAGTTGAGCAGGTGCGCCATGTAGTTGGAGATCCCCGCCGCGCATTTGCTGTAGGTGTACGTGAGGGGATCCAGCCCCTTGCGGAGGGCTGAGGCGGTAGCAGAGGTCGGTGGCGATGTGCCACCGGAGGACGCTCTCGTCGAACGGCAGCCTGCGCAGGCTCTCCAGATCGCGTGTCTTCGTTCATGCTTTTGCTGAACAACACCTTTACCTTCTTCAGAGCCCAGTTTTTCTTCTGGTCTATGTCCCTGTAGCTGGCGAGGTCGAGGCCTTGCACCTTATACCGCAAGAGATCTGTTACCACGAACCCGGCGACCTTGCCGTACAGATTGCTGCGATCGTCGTGGTGGAAGAAGCGTCCTTTGTATCCGACGCTCATGGCCCGCTTGATCAACCGTCCGGTCTGGGGCTCTTCAGCTTCCGGACAGCGTCGATGAGATTGTCGCCCGGGAGCGTCTCGCACAGCGGGGGATTTTGGTCTTGGACAGGGCCCAGTACAGGAGCTCAATGATCGGCACCCCGAAGACGTCGAGAACGGCGGTGAAGCTTAGGACGACGTAGGTCATCTTAACGTCGGCGGCATCGAACTGCTTGTACGCGTGCTTGTGGCTCGTCGCGAAGAGGGCGATGGCAGTGGCGTGCAGCGATGGCACCAGCAGGACGTGGCAGGCTAGGTACGCCGGCGTGGACACCACGTTGGCCTGGTGTAGATGAGCCCGAACGCCCGGCGCAGCCAGCTCTTCATGTCTTCTCCGCGCGGGCTCGAGCTTGCCCAGGATGTCCTCCACCGGCAAGTCCGGTCTCTTCTGCATGGCGGCCTCGGCAGCGGCGCCCAGTGACATGTCGGAGAGGATCATCTGGACCTTGTCCCCCTCCGACAGGATGCTGGTGCTCTGCGTCTCTTCTTCACCCAGACAAAGGACCCGCCGCCGAATTCGAGCTCGGTGAAGAGGTACTCCCACGCCGACGTGGGCTTCCGCCGCTTCCCGGCAGCGAGCGAGGAGTAGACAGAGATGAGGCGATTGATGCTGGCCCGCCGGAGCGCCCATGGCTTCTCGCAGAAGCTGAGGATCCCGATGAAGAAGAGCAGGATCGCGGACCAAAGCAGCCGCCGGTCGCCGGAGTCGGGCCACGTCTTGTAGAAGGCGTAGAGGGCGACGCTGACCTGGGACCGAGCGTCACCGTGTGGCGAGTCCACATCTCGTTGTCCTCGATGTGTAGCCGTGATCTCCTCCCGGCCGCCGAGGTGGATGAGGAGCACCGGCGCCCAGAGCACCTCGAGGGAGCTCGCCCTGGCGCCGGTGTTGCAGGGGCTGCTGGCCTTGGCCTGGCGGTTTGAAGAGGGTGGCTAGCGCGTAGATGGCCACGGCGTCGCAGCTGATGTAGGCCAGCCAGATGAGCGCCGGAGCCAGGTCCGGATGGTGTACTTGCGCATCGGCGCCGCCAGCAGGAGGAACCACTGCATCAGGAGGCTGCCGGCGATGAGGACGCGCATCTGCCATTCGTCCCACCACCGGACGGCGCTCCAGATGCTACTCATCTGCTTACTCGCTCTGTGAGGGTCGGTGGCCTTCTTCATGCATTGCCAGCTTGCTCTGAAATAGGGACGAAAAAGAAAAGATGGGAGGAAAAAAGAAAACAGGATAAAGTCGTGGCGGTACAACTTGTTGGTAGTGTCGATACGCTACCCTTTGCGTGTGCATAGTAATGTTCTGAGGCCTCACGTTGGTAGTCATGATGACGCCTGTTGCCTGCTTCTATCTTTGAACTGATTCGAGCTATCAACTTTGTTCAACTACAAGCATGTTTGCGTGCTTTCGTGGATTTCTCCATTTCCGAATTTTCCGTCTCCGTGCAAAAATATATGCTGTATATAACCAGCCATCATTTCCCATATATCACTACCCATTGCGAAAATGCCTCATTTCATATACAAACTAGTAAGGTTGCCCGCGCATATTGCGCGGCTAGACATGCCATACCTAATATTTTCAAAGACTGATCATACATGTGGTTTAATACACAAAGAAACATTTGTTTGCGCCCCTATTTTATTTCTAACTTTCTATAAATATTAGAAAGGATGGCATACTTTTCATATGTTTACATAAATGATTTTGCAGCGCCATATAACATTTGCTAGTGACATTAGTACTATTCTTGGAGAGCCTTTACCATAGCGTGCCTTTTTTGTGATTTTGTATTTTTCTGAACCATATTGGGTTCATACATGCAAATAAAAACCATTAGTTAGTGCTCTCATGAAAAATATATATATTGATAGTATTCTATACAACTTATTTCATATGGGTCAACAAACATAAAATGGGATTTTATAGTTCTCTTGTTAGAATCAACTTGCACAAAAGCTAGAGGCAACATGTAGAATCCCTCTGTTCTGGTACACATTGTATATCTATCAAAAGTTTCTTCTGCAAATATTCAGCACCTTTCATTAAAAAAAAGAAGAAGAGAACGCCTAAATCTTCATCCATGCCATTTTGTGCTGATCTGAGAACTCCACTGAATTGCATGGATAAATTGATATAGTTGCATGACAATATACCTTGGTTATCTTGACTGATATGCGAGTCGCGGTGAAGTTGGATGGCTTGTCTCAAGTGGTAATATTGGATAAATCGATAGTTTTTTCTCTTAGCTGAAATCATGTAGTGACTTTCTTGGAGACCATGTATTTCTCCCTTTGTGCTATCTTTGCTTCATCAATCGGTCATATATATGCCAGCATCTTTAAGCAGTTTCCGTTGCCCCTGCAGTAATTTTCCTTCCTCCCTCTCCTGGGTCCAACAACAGATCGTTAGGCTGTTGGAGATGTTTGATCCAGCAGTCATGGCCGTTACGTCCAGAAGCAAGCAAGGATCGGCTTCCATGCCAAGCTTCGTCACCAAAATCCGAGCCAAGCACGCACATCTCAAGGTAAGTGCAGTACTACAATTGCGGTGTTCCTTGACCAACTTCTCAACGTGGGCGTCAGATGCACAAACTGAGTGGCTATGCAGCTCTCAAATAATTCCTATCAGATTGGCCTGCTGGTCACCGCTGGTCGTCGAAAACTGTCGGACACTCCTGGGCAGTCCCTAACCATGTGCGCCTACAGCTTTTCCACATCGTCCCTCCTCTTCAAACTTGCACGCCTATCACTGTACTGATTCACATGTCGCGTTCTAAGGGGCAGACCGGCAGACTCCAGGTGGCCGAACATGCTAAAGTTCACGTGTGACATATCCCCTACCATGGAATTTTCCTATTAGCGAGCCCTCGCCAATCGCCATTGAAGACTTGGGCTTCTTCTTGTCGGAGCGCGTCCATGTCCAGACTTCAGAGGGCAGTCATCGGGTTCACCCAGGCTCAGGTCGCACAGCTCCCTGACGTGGGCGTCCTCCTTGGACATGAGCGCGACAAAGACGGAGACGTGGCCTTTGTCATCGTGGTTGTTGTCTTCTGTCTCGTCTTCGTTGGAGTCAGAGGAATATTGGTTGCAGGAGCAGTCGTCGTCCTCCTCGGACTTGCCGTCGGGGTAGAACTGGATGCACCAGTCGTAGCCGCCGACAGAGAAGGTGCCTGACTGGACGCAGTTGCCGACGCCAAGGCCCCAGAACAGGCTGTACCCGGCGATCTCGAACACATGCTCCCTCCCGTCGTCTCCGGGGAACACCACGACACCGTCATTGCTATGCTACCTCCACTTAATCATAGTTGGCTTCCTATCTCCGTCATACTCAGACGTCGGTAGGACCCCTTGGCGAAGTCCAGGGGCCAGGCACGATCAATCTGTACGTGGCTTTTTCTTTACATCAGGCACAGTATATTTTAGCATGGACTCTTTGGCATCGGATCTAAAATCTATCTATATGTGCTCTTTTTACCAAATTGTGCACGCACATTTTTCTCCTTTTATTGTTTATTACGATTTTTTTTTGTTTACATCTTGTAGCTGGCATGGACTCTTTGTTAAATCTAGTCCGTTAAATCTTCATAAAATCTAACGGCTCATAGCTTTTCTTTTTTCGATTAATGTGGTAATTTCGTGGCCTCAAGAGCGAACGTGGTGGCTCTAGCAAGATGGCCCGCTCTAGATAGCGGCTAGATTTGTTACAGTACGGTAGAGCTATTAGACTTTATATGTATATTCATCATTTTTTTTTGAAGAGGAGTAAATTAGGATAATAAAACACTTCATTAAATTATCCAACAATAGAAATTAAAAAAAACTGTGTCAAATTGGAAATAAGACGACAGGGATTAACACCATGTGAATTAATAGTGCCAGTTGAAGATTGATGCCTTACATATAGAAATTTCTCTTTAGCTACCTTCGAGATTTAGTCCTTAAATCTCTGTGTATTGGACTCGACGTCTTCCAAAATACATTATTGTGCATTTCTTGATTTACTTAATATGTTATATTTTGTTGATACCTTGTTCTTTTTTCTGTGTACCATCAACACACAAAAAACTTTCACTTCCTCACTGCCAGGAAGCTATCACTAATTGATATTTTGGCAATGTTTGGTTGAGCCCCTGCTCCGGCTCCTTTGCACCCACGATCTAGAGCCTAACCAAACTCTGTTTTGAGAAGCGCTTCTTTGAAGAGCAGCCAGGAGCGCTCGTCGAAATGAGCTACGATGGGAAGCTAAAAATAGTGGCCCCTCACGGCTCTCACCCTACACAAATTAGGAGGAGCAGTTACCAAACGTTTTCTGCATAGGAGCCGTTTTACCAGAGGAGCTAAAGCCGGATCAAATTTTGAGAAGAAAGAGCCCAACCAACATGCCTTTTGCCATTTGGTCAAACTACATGTTTTGTTGCCATTGCAACCGAGACATTGCATCATGTTAATATATAAGTCAGGTTTGTGTTGCTGCTTTTATATGATGCCGCCATTGGGATCGACGCATACTACACTACCATTGATTGTATTTGAGTTTATACACCCTCGAATAGGAGCAGCCCCTAGACTTAGTTTGGTGTAGGCATGGAGATGATGCAAATCTGGTCCCGAACGTACTGTTTGTTTCTTAGTATAGGACTTTCATCACCTAATAAGAAAGTTAGATTATAAATTTTACTACAGTTATGCTTTAGTCCTGTCTCATAGGTTGATTCGAAGCTTTCTCACTACTTCATCTAATTGTATTGTTAGTGAGTAACCATTACCTGGATCGATTTTTGGTATTGACGGATTGATGCTTGTCGATGGGGTGCTCAATTTGGGGTTGGGGTTGATTGGTGCATCTTTTGCAGTTGAATTGAACACTAGAAAACATTATTAGTTGTCTGATCTGAATGGACTTAATTGTTTCAGTTTATAGAGCAAGTTCCACTTAAGGAGACAAGATACTATTACAATCCCATGCACCCTCACATCACATCACTCCTTGGCTAGAATCAAGGAACGTCACATGAGATACAATAGAATCCCTTGTAATCACTTTTCAGTTCAGCAAAGAAGTAGTTAGGAACGTCACAGCTGGAAGCACCTATCGGCTTCTTAGCAATAAATTTGCATGTATCCACACGCCATTGAAGAAAAAGGCATTACTTTCCACAGCTTCAACTAGCTCATGCTCACCCCCCTGACCAATTGCAAGCACATACAAGGATAAATGCATAGTTTGTTAGCAACTTAAGTGAGCCATTGCTCAAAAGCAACTATAATGACATAACCCAGTCTACTGTAATAGTTTGACAACCCAGTTATGTCTTTTCAACTGCTAACATTGCAATGAGTTGCTTATGAATATTCCATGAACTAGTTCCCCGTGGCTACATCTTTTTTGAGAAAATTAGAGATTGTGTGGCCTGTTGGGTGGTTAGCTGCGGCTGCAGGCATGCACCGCTTCAAACCCATCTGTGCACATACAACCCCACCTCTTTCCTGGCTGCAGCACAAGCGACTGCAAATAAGCAGAGAAGCGAATTATACGGACCTGATTGTTGTAGTGTTCCAAAACCATCTGTGCACATACAACCCCACCTCTGTCCTGGCTGTCCTACTTGAGATGGCCCTGACGGATTTAGCACAGATTGGAGCTGCTGACAGAAAATCTATTGTATTCTGCTGAAATTTAATAGAAACATTTGTGGCATACACATCTTTCATGTCTTCTAAATAGTAACAGAAAGTTTGTAGCATGTTCTAGTTACTTACTCTGTTGCTGTGAGTTACTCCCTCCTTTCAGTTTTGATAAACGTATTAGCCCTGGAAAAGTATTCACTATTGATCGAGTGAATGTGTTCTGTTAGCTCTGAAATTGAATGTGTTCTGTTAGCTCTGAAAACTGAATGAGTTCCTTATGTTCAGTTGTTCATAATTACTGCTACTGAAATAGTGACTCCATTCTATATTTCCATAGGATCATCGCATGGACTTTTTAGCTCCTGTTATCTAGCCTGTTAAGTCACCATGTCCACAAACACATCCGAAAGTTCCGATGATTCTCATTCAACCCAAACACGTGCTAGAAGGTCCAAGGTTTGGGAACATTTTGAGCAGAATCTAGTGCAAGATGACAGTGGTTTTAAAGCTGTGTGCAAGTATTGTCGGATCCAATTAAGCACTAAGTCGGAACTAGGGTCACTTAAATTCATAGTGTCACTTAAATTTACTTACCATATTATCATTGCAATGCAGGTCAAGAAACTAGTGATGATCAGCTTACTAGCATGGTTACCTTTGTCACTCCGTCAGGTACAGCACAATGCATATATACTGTTTTATATGATAAACATGCTTCATCCAGCACTGAAACAACTACATTTTTTTCATCAGGTACAAGGTTGACAATTCCATGTCAGGATCTCAGTCAAGGTCATGCATTCTTTGAAGGTATGTGTCATCAAGAACCAAATATGTACAATTCCCATGTGCATCTGCCGTTCTTATTTTTTTTTTTTTTTGAAAGCTATAGATGACAGGCTGTGCAGAAACGGGAAATGATTGTTTCTATTGGCAGTCATAGGAAACTAACACTTATCCTAGTAGAATGAAGTTTACATATAAGATTTTTCAAATATTGATGCCCTGCTTCCTTATGTGATGTCCTGATACCTAATTGGCTAACTGCAAGTATATTTGATTAGAAACATATATGTGCTGGTTTTAGTTTGAGACCTCAAAATGATTATAGTATTGTCGGAAACCTACATGAAAAGTCAAAAAAGCTGTCTGTTGGTGGATTTGTTCAGTGGATTTTTCTTCTGGTTTTAGTTTATGACTTGCATTATGTAGCAAGTCAGACCGACGCCTGTTCAATTGTGCACTGTGGAAAGTTTCAGTTTGTTTCATTTTTTATAGTAGAATCAAGAATGCAGTTTCAGAAAACGAGTGTTAGTTGATTTAAAAGAGAAACATCCTACCATCTATTTTTACCTTACTTACGCCGCTGCATCTTGAAATCTTGATCAGTTTGGCTTTGCATCAGGTTAATCCAAGCGGACGGTGAGCTGGACCGAACCAATTTTTTCCGGTCCCCCACCACCAACCCTTTTCCGGCCACATCAGCAACTGTTGCCAATATCTTCATGACAGCCTCTCAGACACGTTGGCAGTATCTCATTTAGGATCTCTCAGCTGTGGAAAAATTCTTGTAATACTCGGTGACATGTGTGTCAAAATCATGGACGTTCAAGAGTAGTGTGTTTTTTTTTTTTTTTTGAGATGATGACTTCAATTGTATGTTTTTGAAGCCTAATTGCCTTTGGTGGAGAGAGTCACTGTGGCTCTAAAAATGTTATTTATGCCTTATTTTCTGTTTTTTAAATATGCTTTCTGATTCCTTATTTCAGTTAATTTACCACAATCTTTTGGTCCCTGGCCTCGTTTGTCTGGTGGGTAAACTGGTAAGCGCAGTTTGCAGCGTTTTGTTTGTTTGGTTAACAGAAGAGAATCCACGGTTTGGGAAACAAATTTTAATTGGGTTGTATCTATAGTTAGTCCACGGTTTGTTTTAGCACGGCGGAAGAACTATCAGAGGTTTGGTGGGGTCTGGTATCTATAGGGAAGAAATGGTGTGAGTTTGCGTTAATTAGGTGCCTGCAGACTCGGATTGGTGGGGTTTAGTTCGGATTGCAGAACATTTGGCAGGGCTAGTTGCGGCACCCTCTACTTGCTCTACCCACCAATCCCCGCTACCAAGGATTTATTCAGCTTGACGGATAACATCCCCTCGTGTGTTTATGAGAGAGAGCAATGGATAGGCAATGGCCGGTGACGTGTGACAGCCATGACTACAGAGCAGTGTCAATTTGCACGGCTCAAGGGTGCGTTGACAGGAAAGGAAATAAGGTGTATTGGTCATTTCTTTGCAAGGGACTACTCTAGGTCTCTAAAACTTAGCAGCAGTGGCACCAAAGTATATTTATTTAGCCCAGTAGGCGCTAGAAGCTTCTTTGATTTAGACACGTAATTATGACAAAGAGAGGGTCACAGTGATCTAAGCAGATTCATAATCTGTTTTGTAGTCGATAAAACCCTAAACCCCATGGGTTATTTTTAACTATGATATGTTTACGTTCTTCGTGGACTTGTTTTGATCGACTTCTTTGGAATGACAACTTGTATGTGTGATTATTACATGCATGGTAGGTTTTGCAAGTAGAGGTCCTGCAATGGCACTGGTGCGTGCTAGAAGGGTTACCTAGTTCAACCATCATTGGCAGACCATCACTTGTTTATATTAAAATGCTCCCTCTGTTTATGAATAGTGTTATTTTATTTTTTAGAAAAATTAGTGTGGCACGAAATACTGATATGCCCATGTTTTGTTAGCCGCATGTAACTAACCAGATTTCCTAAAGTAATCACGACTAAAAGTCAATTTTTGCGTGCAAATCAAACGTGACCACTTAATTAGACAGATAGATACGGTCTAACTTTTAGAATTGTCATTTTTATGCAATATCTTTTTCAAACGTGGATATTGCACTTCTCATTAGACAAAAGGAAGTGCGTTATGGCATCATATGTACGTACTGATGAGAAAATCTCACGTGACTTTGGGAAATCAAAAAATAGATAGTAAATCCATTGTCGACAGAGTAACAACGGCTCAGATCAAATCTGAACTTGCAAACCAGACCAGACATCTATCCTCAACCTTCTTGCCGAATCAATTCTAAAACGCAGATACAAGTAACGATTTTTCAAGAAGCCCCTCACAGCCAATGAGAAGCCTGTAACTAACTCGAAAGTAAGCACACGTAAACAATGCAAGGGCGTCTTACGTAGAACACCAAAGTAACCAAGCACGCAAGAAAAAAACACACTCAGTTTTTATCAAAAAATTTAGAAATGTCCGTTCGTTCTTCTTTCTCGGTCTCCCCGGTGATTTCTTGGGTGGCTTCCCCAACATCGTCCGGCATCTGAAGCTTGTCGGCCAATGTCTTGGCCCCCTTGAGCGCGATGACGAGCCAGACGAAGGAGAGGAGAACTCGCCGCCTTCGCCGAGGCTCTTGGCGTGCCGGTAGCCCCTGCACATGCTGGCCGAGTAGCAGAGGAGCCCAACCCACACCGGTACATGAGCTCCCACCGGGTCTCGTCGTCGTACTCCACCAGCTCCTTGGCGAGCTGCCAGGCCTCCTTGATGAAGGCGTCCGTGCTGCACGCATCCCCGGCGTCCTCGATGCTCCGCCACACCACCCTGCCCATGGAGTCCATGCTCCGGAGGGCCTCTCTGAACAGGTGCTGCCGGCTGCCAGTCATCAGCATGTCCGGCCGGCAGTTGAGCAGGTGCGCCATGTAGTTGGAGATCCCCGCCGCGCATTTGCTGTAAGTGTACGTGAGGGGATCCAGCCCCTTGGGCGGAGGGCTGAGGCGGTAGCAGAGGTCGGTGGCGATGTGCCACCGGAGGACGCTCTCGTCGAACGGCAGCCTGCGCAGGCTCTTCCAGATCGCGTTGTCTTCGTTCATGCTTTTGCTGAACAACACCTTTACCTTCTTCAGAGCCCAGTTTTTCTTCTGGCTATGTCCCTGTAGCTGGCGAGGTCGAGGCCTTGCACCTTATACCGCAAGAGATCTGTTACCACGAACCCGGCGACCTTGCCGTACAGATTGCTGCGATCGTCGTGGTGGAAGAAGCGTCCTTTGTATCCGACGCTCATGGCCCGCTTGATCAACCGTCCGGTCCTGGGGCTCTTCAGCTTCCGGACAGCGTCGATGAGATTGTCGCCCGGGAGCGTCTCGCACAGCGCGGGGATTTTGGTCTTGGACAGGGCCCAGTACAGGAGCTCACTGATCGGCACCCCGAAGACGTCGAGAACGGCGGTGAAGCTTAGGACGACGTAGGTCATCTTAACGTCGGCGGCATCGAACTGCTTGTACGCGTGCTTGTGGCTCGTCGCGAAGAGGGCGATGGCAGTGGCGTGCAGCGATGGCACCAGCAGGACGTGGCAGGCTAGGTACGCCGGCGTGGACACCACGTTGGCCCTGGTGTAGATGAGCCCGAACGCCCGGCGCAGCCAGCTCTTCATGTTCTTCTCCGCGCCGGGCTCGAGCTTGCCCAGGATGTCCTCCACCGGCAAGTCCGGTCTCTTCTGCATGGCGGCCTCGGCAGCGGCGCCCAGTGACATGTCGGAGAGGATCATCTGGACCTTGTCCCCCTCCGACAGGATGCTGGTGCTCTGCGTCTTCTTCTTCACCCAGACAAAGGACCCGCCGCCGAATTCGAGCTCGGTGAAGAGGTACTCCCACGCCGACGTGGGCTTCCGCCGCTTCCCGGCAGCGAGCGAGGAGTAGACAGAGATGAGGCGATTGATGCTGGCCCGCCGGAGCGCCCATGGCTTCTCGCAGAAGCTGAGGATCCCGATGAAGAAGAGCAGGATCGCGGACCAAAGCAGCCGCCGTCGCCGGAGTCGGGCCACGTCTTGTAGAAGGCGTAGAGGGCGACGCTGACCTGGGACACGAGCGTCACCGTGTGGCGAGTCCACATCTCGTTGTCCTCGATGTTGTAGGCCGTGATCTCCTCCCGGCCGCCGAGGTGGATGAGGAGCACCGGCGCCCAGAGCACCTCGAGGGAGCTCGCCCTGGCGCCGGTGTTGCAGGGGCTGCTGGCCTTGGCCTGGCGGTTGAAGAGGGTGGCTAGCGCGTAGATGGCCACGGCGTCGCAGCTGATGTAGGCCAGCCAGATGAGCCGCCGGAGCCAGGTCCGGATGGTGTGTACTTGCGCATCGGCGCCGCCAGCAGGAGGAACCACTGCATCAGGAGGCTGCCGGCGATGAGGACGCGCATCTGCCATTCGTCCCACCACGGACGGCGCTCCAGATGCCACTCATCTTGCTTACTCGCTCTGTGAGGGTCGGTGGCCTCTTCATGCATTGCCAGCTTGCTCTGAAATAGGGACGAAAAGAAAAGATGGGAGGAAAAAAGAAAACAGGATAAAGTCGTGGCGGTACAACTTTGTAGTGTCGATACGCCACCCTTTGCGTGTGCATGGTAATGTTCTGAGGCCTCACGTTGGTAGTCATGATGACGCCTGTGCCTGCTTCTATCTTTGAACTGATTCAGAGCTATCAACTTTGTTCAACTACAAGCATGTTTGCGTGCTTTCGTGGATTTCTCCATTTCCGAATTTTCCGTCTCCGTGCAAAAATATATGCTGTATATAACCAGCCATCATTTCCCATATATCACTACCCATTGCGAAAATGCCTCATTTCATATACCAAACTAGTAAGGTTGCCCGCGCATATTGCGCGGCTAGACATGCCATACCTAATATTTTCAAAGACTGATCATACATGTGGTTTAATACACAAAGAAACATTTGTTTGCGCCCCTATTTTATTTCTAACTTTCTTATAAATATTAGAAAGGATGGCATACTTTTCATATGTTTTACATAAATGATTTTGCAGCGCCATATAACATTTGCTAGTGACATTAGTACTATTCTTGGAGAGCCTTTACCATAGCGTGCCTTTTTGTGATTTTGTATTTTTCTGAACCATATTGGGTTCATACATGCAAATAAAAACCATTAGTTAGTGCTCTCATGAAAAATATAATATATTGATAGTATTCTATACAACTTATTTCACTATTGGGTCAACAACATAAAATGGGATTTTATAGTTCTCTTGTTAAGAAATCAACTTGCACAAAAGCTAGAGGCAACATGTAGAATCCCTCTGTTCTGGTACACATTGTATATCTATCAAAAGTTTCTTCTGCAAATATTCAGCACCTTTCCATTAAAAAAAAGAGAGAACGCCTAAATCTTTCGTGCATGCCATTTTGTGCTGATCTGAGAACTCCACTGAATTGCATGGATAAATTGATTATAGTTGCATGACAATTATACCTTGGTTATCTTGACTGATATGCGAGTCGCGGTGAAGTTGGATGGCTTGTCTCAAGTGGTAATATTGGATAAATCGATAGTTTTTTTCTCTTCGGCTGAAATCATGTAGTGACTTTCGTGGAGACCATGTATTTCTCCCTTTGTGCTATTCTTTGCTTCATCAATCGGTCATATATATGCCAGCATCTTTAAGCAGTTTCCGTTGCCCCTGCAGTAATTTTCCTTCCTCCCCCTCTCCTTGGGTCCAACAACAGATCGTTAGGCTGTTGGAGATGTTTGATCCAGCAGTCATGGCCGTCTACGTCCAGAAGCAAGCAAGGATCGGCTTCCATGCCAAGCTTCGTCACCAAAATCCGAGCCAAGCACGCACATCTCAAGGTAAGTGCAGTACTACAATTGCGGTGTTCCTTGACCAACTTCTCAACGTGGGCGTCAGATGCACAAACTGGGTGGCTATGCAGCTCTGAAATAATTCCTATCAGATTGGCCTGCTGGTCACCGCTGGTCGTCGAAAACTGTCGGACGCTCCTGGGCAGTCCCTAACCATGTGCGCCTACAGCTTTTCCACATCGTCCCTCCTCTTCAAACTTGCACGCCTATCACTGTACTGATTCACATGTCGCGTTCTAAGGGGCAGACCGGCAGACTCCAGTGGCCGAACATGCTAAAGTTCACGTGTGACATCCCCTACATGGAATTTTCCTATTAGCGAGCCCTCGCCAATCGCCATTGAAGACCTTGGGCTTCTTCTTGTCGGAGCGCGTCCATGTCCAGACTTCAGAGGGCAGTCATCGGGTTCACCCAGGCTCAGGTCGCACAGCTCCCTGACGTGGGCGTCCTCCTTGGACATGAGCGCGACGAAGACGGAGACGTGGCCTTTGTCATCGTGGTGGTTGTCTTCTGTCTCGTCTTCGTTGGAGTCAGAGGAATATTGGTTGCAGGAGCAGTCGTCGTCCTCCTCGGACTTGCCGTCGGGGTAGAACTGGATGCACCAGTCGTAGCCGCCGACAGAGAAGGTGCCTGACTGGACGCAGTTGCCGACGCCAAGGCCCCAGAACAGGCTGTACCCGGCGATCTCGAACACATGCCTCCCTCCCGTCGTCTCCGGGGAACACCACGACACCGTCGTTGCTATGCTACCTCCACTTAATCATAGTTGGCTTCCTATCTCCGTCATACTCAGACGTTGGTAGGAACCCCTTGGCGAAGTCCAGGGGCCAGGCACGATCAATCTGTACGTGGCTTTTTTCTTTATCAAATCAGGCACAGTATATTTTAGCATGGACTCTTTGGCTTCGGATCTAAAATCTATCTGTATGTGCTCTTTTTTACCAAATTGTGGACGCACATTTTTCTCCTTTTATTGTTTATTACGATTTTTTTCTGTTTACATCTTGTAGCTGGCATGGACTCTTTGTTAAATCTAGTCCGTTAAATCTTCATAAAATCTAACGGTCATAGCTTTTCTTTTTTTCTTTTAATGTGGTAATTTCGTGCCCTCGAGAGCGAACGTGGTGGCTCTAGCAAGATGGCCCGCTCTATATAGCGGCTAGATTTGTTACAGTACGGTAGAGCTATTAGACTTTATATGTATATTCATCATTTTTTTTGAAGAGGAGTAAATTAGGATAATAAAACACTTCATTAAATTATCCAACAATAGAAATTAAAAAAAACTGTGTCAAATTGGAAAATAAGACGACAGGGATTAACACCATGTGAATTAATAGTGCCAGTTGAAGATTGATGCCTTACATATAGAAATTTTCTCTTTAGCTACCTTCGAGATTTAGTCCTTAAATCTCTGTGTACTGGACTCGACGTCTTCCAAAATACATTATTGTGCATTTCTTGATTTACTTAATATGTTATTTTGTTGATACCTTGTTCTTTTTTCTGTGTACCATCAACACACAAAAAAACTTTCACTTCCTCACTGCCAGGAAGCTATCACTAATTGATATTTTGGCAATGTTTGGTTGAGCCCCTGCTCCGGCTCCTTTGCACCCACGATCTAGAGCCTAACCAAACTCTGTTTTTGAGAAGCGTTCTTTGAAGAGCAGCCAGGAGCGCTTCGTCGAAATGAGCTGCCGATGGGAAGCTAAAAATAGTGGCCCCTCACGGCTCTCACCCTACACAAATTAGGAGGAGCAGTTACCAAACGTTTTCTGCATAGGAGCCGTTTTACCAGAGGAGCTAAAGCCGGATCAAATTTTGAGAAGAAAGAGCCCAACCAAACATGCCTTTTGCCATTTGGTCAAACTACATGTTTTGTTGCCATTGCAACCGAGACATTGCATCATGTTAATATATAAGTCAGGTTTGTGTTGCTGCTTTATATGATGCCGCCATTGGGATCGACGCATACTACACTACCATTGATTGTATTTGAGTTTATACACCCTCGAATAGGAGCAGCCCCTAGACTTAGTTTGGTGTAGGCATGGAGATGATGCAAATCTGGTCCCGAACGTACTGTTTTGTTTCTTAGTATAGGACTTTCATCACCTAATAAGAAAGTTAGATTATAAATTTTACTACAGTTATGCTTTAGTCCTGTCTCATAGGTTGATTCGGAAGCTTTCTCACTACTTCATCTAATTGTATTGTGCTGCTTCTCTTCTTTATTATAATTCTCTGATTATTTGATAGAGAATTATAATGTCAATGATTGACTGCAATTATTTTTTCCCCATTCAATTATTTAAACTATGGCATTTGAAACATTCGCTTACTTGCATAAGGAGCTGGTAGTAATTTCCTGTGTTCAGCATTATTAGATCCATGTCAATGCTAAATCTCTCTGATGCGTCTCTCTTCTCCAGGCTTTTATTTTTTAGTTTGGACAGCATGCATTCTTCTGCGAATCGTAGACACACAGCAAAGATTTTGAATCTCGCGTTGTTAATTCGTAGTATTATATTGTCTCTTGCTCTACACCTTTGCGTGCACGGTTGAGTGGTTGTCGTCATCACAGACCGTCAGCGATTCAACCACGCTCATGTATCTAACCGCAAGCAGGAGTTACACTAATCAAGTCGCCAGTTGTCCACTAATCCTCGTTCCTCATTCTGAATTCGGTTTGCCTAATTCCTGCAGCTCATCAAACGAATCTAGGAGCTGCCTCACCATAGCCTGATAGCCATGAAGTAACGCGCCCGGCGTATTCTGTCTCTCCATGCTGCAACGTGGCCAATTTGTCTGTGGCTCTGATTCGATTAATTTCACACACTGTCCGTGCATCACCATGCATGGAATTCTCTGCTCATGCTGATCTTGTCCTCGTGGTGTGGCCTGTACGTGCGCTGTGGCTCGCCGTGCCCTCCCCTGCTGCCTTCATGCATCGCCATGTAGTCGCCCACGCAAATGTTAGGAGAGCAGCTTGTCCACTCCTGCCTGACGTGAGAACCTGCCCGCATGATTTCCCAATCTTGGAGTACGAATCGTGTGCACCCTTTTGAGCACAGACGATGGTGCCGGTGGCCATTGTTCCGACTTTTCCCCAGCTTGTGTCTTTTTCAGCATGTTTCAGATGCATAAAACAGAACATATATTGGCAGTGGCGGTGGCATTGGCTGCACGAACATGTGATACGCCGGCCGGTGTAGTGCAACGTTGCCTGTTCGGTGTCCCGATCAATCCGCGAGCTGCTGCCAACGTTAACGGATACGCCTGCAATATTTTTTTCTTTGACTTAGTCAACAGGTCACCTTTATTTGTAAACATACACAGGGGTATGTTAGTCTAATTTTTTCGTAATGGCAGTGGTGGGTAATTTACTTACATCTATAGGGACAAATTATTTTTCTTTTTTTCGATTAACGTGGTAATTTCGTGGCCTTGAGAGCGAACGTGGTGTCTCCTTTGGACCTTCAAATACTAAGATAATAGATATAGTACAAGAATACTATTTTTGCTCAATCCGTTCTTCACAAATGGCCAACGCTTTCCAGTACATTCTATTAGGGGTTAAATTGTTGGTCATTTGATAAACTGTTGGAAAAAAAAGAAAATCGCACTAGAAAAACTGTTGGCCTCAGGAGAAAAACTGGTTGGTCACTTATTGAAAACTATCGGGAATGATTGTATATCTTGTAACCAAATTTAAGGGTCCAAAGACCATATATATAATTGTTGTACCACAAAGGCTACTCCCTCCGTCCGGGTAAAAGTGCACTCTTAGAATTTCAAAAATAAATTAGTATGGATAGAAAATGACATTACTGCCCCTACTAAAGGTAACAAACGGCTTGGAAACCACGACAATCATTGCAGCAGGAGCTAAGCAACGATGCGAGCCTAAGGGAGCGGGGTGCATAAGATCAGGAAGAAACGAGCAGTCCAGGCACTACTAGAGAACACACTTTCCATGCCAGGGCTTTAGTCCTGGTTGAATTTGGACGGGACTAAAGCCCCTTCAGTCCCGGGTTCAAATAGTCCCGGGTTCAAATTCCACCGTCGGAGGGGGGCCTTTAGTCCCGGTTGGTTAGTCCTAGTTGTAACGGTCGGCCACAAAAGATTCCTGTCGGGACCTAGCTGGACCTTTAATCCCGGGCTATGGCTCCAACCGGGACTAAAGCTGGACCTTTTAGTCCGGACGGTCCGGGACTAAAGGTCCAGCTTTAGTGCAGTTGGAGCCTCCAACCAGGACTAAAAGCCACGCCTTCTTCCTCCCCGAGCCGGCCGAGCCACACTCATCACTTAACTCAACTGAGAGCTCGGGCTTCACTCGCATGGCGCCTCCCCAAGCTTAGGGAGGTACTGCCCATTTTTTTGTCTCCATTTCGTGTGGGTTTCACTCATCCAAGTTGTTGTGAGGTAATCCACTTCATCCTCGCTTCATTTCTTGATATTATGCTTTGTTTCATGATTTAGAAATAGAGAAAATTAGAGGAAGATGGGAGAGGATTTTGAGATAGGATTATACAAGCTTTTGAGTTAGGATTTGATAGATACCTTGTTTGGTATATATGATTCATATGAGATAAGTAAAGAACTTGAGATCAAAATATTGTGTGTAGAAAATTGATTAATGTGTTTTTATTATTTAGTCTTTGCAATAAACATGGGAAAAACTTGACGTAAATAAATTGTAGGTTCAGAAATTTCATTTCATCATTTACGTGTGATACAATTTTTCGCGTAGTTTGCATGATAAATTAGACGGGTCAAAATAATAATACAATTATTATGGAGCAGGAAAAATAAAAATGCACACAATATCCGGTGCAAGTGTCACACCCAGTTTCGAGGATGAACTAGATGTAAGCCGTATGTGCGCCCAGGACAAGTTACACACATACAGGACTCAGAAATTTAGAATAATATCCATATCCTTTAATACATCGTGATTTATTACATGACCCGGGGGTCTAGAAGAAAATTATATTATTGCAGCGAATAAAACTAAGCGAAGCAGTTCCACAGGCAACGACTGAGTAGCACGCCTTGACCTCGGACTCTTCGTCTTCTTCATAGTTTCCCCAATCTTCTCCGTTCACTAATAACAACATTTTTGGTCCGCGTGAGTACAAAAGTACTCAGCAAGTGGAGGGAAAAGATGACATGTGGCTATTTCAAGAAAGGCTAAATTGGTTCCTTTGCGTAAATTTCTTTTAGTTCAAATCATTTTAAAAGCACCTAATTACTATGTGAATACTTCATTCTCCAATTCTCATCGCGTCATAACAAAGTACGGGCTACACCACCAGATCACTTACCCCACTGTGATGCCCAACCAAACCATCCCAACTAATCAAGTGAGGGTCCATGCCGTTCATAACCGCGAGCACGACTGTCAAGACAGTTTTCTCCCTGCAGGGGTTGTACACTTTCACCACGAGTCAAGATCATCCCGTATTGCCGGATACCCGTTGTACGGACGGAGTACCCTTACACACTTCCAAGGTGTGTGCTAGGAGATCACTACAAGGCGTTTCGATAGCTTCCTCCAGCTTGTACGTACCCACTGAGGTTCCACCGATAGGAGAAGTAACCCTTCAACCTAGAGGCCCCCTCTTGTGCCAGATGGTTCCGAGGAGTAACCCTCCTGTCCCCACGCATCGCTCTCCGATGATTCCAGCGTAACCCGCCTTCCTCGCACACCGTTTGGCACGCACAGAACTGGTCTCCACTATGTAATAAGCCAGGCGCGCCCATAACTTGGCTCATGGTTGTGCTGTTCTCAGGGGTGGTCGCTCCATGAAACCGGTTCTTAGATTTAGGTGATTAACGAACCAAGGAACTGCCGGTAACCCCAGACAGTCCCCGAGCTTGCCGATAACCCCAGCACAGCCCCCATACCAGTCACCGAATCCTAATCTCCATGTGTTCCTAGAACAATTAACCATTATCCCTCATGTGTCGATAGTTCAATTAGTCAAAATTAACATGTACCCAAACCCAAACATAGCAAGGCTAAGCGACAGACTACCCATGACGGAAAGAAGTAACTAGGCACAAGGAAAAAAAGTATGGAAATTCTAGTAAATACCCTATACATAGGGTCGTAGCAATTGACTCAGCATGCAATTTTGTAAAGAAAACAGTTTAATCTGGGCACAAGGTGCATCAAGGACACTTGCCTTCCTGGGGATATTCTTCAACTGCCTCGAACACTTGATTCTGCAAATCCTCGTACAACGGCTCCTGAACGTCATCTCCTCTAAACGCACAAACAAGCATATGCAACAAAATCAATATAGTGCACAAACATAGAGATTACAGTATGAAAGTGCAATGATGTTATGGGATTTATTGCTATGATCATTTGGCGCAAGAAACAAAACACTAAATTTGGAGTTACTATCAAAAAGATATGATAAAACAAAGGTTGGAAGGGCTAAACTGTGATAAAAACTAAGTTCCAGGGGTCATATGCGCAAGAAGATAACAAAGGCTGATGAACTGGGGTTGATTAGACAAAATTACAGGGGCTAACCAGCAAAGTGCGCATTATTTGGGTTTATAAGGAAATATTTTGAACATGAAAACTCCTTCGAATAGGTCCACGAGTCCCGTGAACCAAGGCGGTGGTGGTCGCGGTCCATCGGTCACCATGACCGAGGCGGGTCGGGACGGCGCCTCCACTCGGCACGGAGGCGCGTCGCCGGAGTGGAGCCACGGTGGAGCTCCCGTGGCCAGGTGCTCGCTGCGAGGGGTGGAAGAGCTGCGCACGGGAGTGGCGAGCTCACCGTAGGGGTCTTGCGTGGTCGGGAGAGGCGGGAGGGAAGGAGGTTGGCGACGGAGGTTGGTGGCGGTGGTCGTCGGCGAGTGGTGGGGATGGTGTTCCGGTGGCCGGAGGTCGTCGGTGATGGTCCGGGCGCACTCCTCGTGCATTGTGCGCAAGAGAGAGAGAGCAGAGGAGACGGAGGACGGAGGCGGCGGAGGCGGCCGGATGGCATGCGGCGGCGCGCGGCGGCGTTCACCAGACCGGGGAAAAAAGACGCCGCGACGGCGTGGGAGTAGTGGGGGATGGGCGGCAGCAAGGTGCCGGAGCGGCGAACAGGGTCGGAGTGAGGCTCGGGGTGCTTTTTATAGGGCGGGGGGAAGGGAGACGGCCGGGCGCGGAGCGCCGGCGATGATTGCCATTAATGGCCGGAGCCGTTTCGATCCGATGATGGAGGGGGGTTTAAAGAGGGGAACGGGTGGGATGCGAAGGGGAAGGGGTGGGGGGAGTTTCAGCTTGCGCAGGAGAGGGAGGGAGCTAGAGTGGCGGCGGCGGTCCCGGCGTGGCGTTCGACGGCGGCGGCGGGGCGGTTGGGTGCGACCGCACGGGGAAGACGAAGGGCGGGGCGGGCTGGCTCGGTTGGCCGGTTCGGTTGGGCGGGCCTGGTGGGCCTGCGCGTGCGCGGGGAAGAGAAAAGAAGAGAAATAGGCTCGGCCCAGCGGAAAAAGGAAGACAGGCCGAATGACCTGTAGGGTTTGGTTAGGTTAGTTTTAGGAAATTTCACTATTTTGCTTTTAGGCTTCTCTAGGATTGTCCAAAGGCTTTTAAATTTAAACAAGAGCAAGGCTATGCACAAATTTAAATATGCTATGCCATGAATGCAAATGCAATGCAACCTTAAGCAATTTATTTTATTAAATACTTTTTAGTTCTATCTACATTGTGAATGCAACCTATTTACACTATAGTTGGGCAAATTTTAGAATTGCAAAAAAGTAGGGTGTTACAAACCTACCCCCCTTAAAAGGAATCTCGCCCTCGAGATTCTGAAAGGACCAGGAAAAAGATCGGGATATTCTGATTTGAGATCCTCTCTCATGCTCCCAGGTGGCTTCATCTTCTGAATGATGGCTCCACTGAAGTTTGCACATTCTGATATTTTATTTCTCGTGACACGCTCCGCTGTTTCCAAAATTTTAGTAGGATGCTCGACATAGGTGAGATCACCACCTAAATCCAACTCCCTCATTGGTAGCTGCCCTTCAGGAAACCGTAAGCACTTCTTGAGTTGTGATACATGAAGACATCGTGGACATCCGAGAGTTGAGGTGGTAACTCCAATTGATAAGCAACTTCTCCTCTCCTTTTCAAGATCTTGAAGGGCCATGTACCGTGACGCCAACTTTCCTTTAACTTTGAATCGGCGGAGACATCTCCGGTGAACACTTGAGATATAAAAAATCCCCAATTTCAAAAGTCAAATCCCTTCTCGGTTATCTGCGTAAGTCTTCTGTCGTGATTGTGCAACCTTCAAGTTGTCTCTGATGACTGGAACTTGCTTTCTGCCCCTCTTAGAATTTCTAGTCCAAATACTTGGCTTGATAACTGTTATTATAAGAGAATTCAGCATACGGAAGACTCTTATCCCAGCTCTTGCCATACTTCAATGCACACGCTCTCAGCATATCCTCCAATATTTGATTGGTTCTTTCCGTTTGTCCGTCCGTCTGAGGATGATAAGCAGAACTAAAATTTAATTTAGTATCCATGGACTCGTGCAATTTCTCCCAAAACTTGGAAGTGAATTGTGTGCCTCTGTCAGATACATTTTCTTAGGAACGCATGTAGACAGACAATCCTTGACTATACAACTCAGCAAGTTTCTCCACTGTATGTCGTCTTGACTGGAATGAAGTGAGAGAAACTTAGTAAGGCGGTCTACTATTACCAAATGGAGTCATAGCCACTCTGTGTGCGCGGTAGTCTGACTATGAAATCCATTCCAATTTCTTCCCACTTCCACTCGGAATCTTCAATGGTTGCAATAGCCCGGCGGGTCTCTGATGTTCTGCTTTTCCTTTGGCAAGTGTCATACAGAGCAAACATATTCAGCGACATCTCGTTTCATACCATACCACCAACCGAGTCTTCAAATCTTGGTACATTTTTGTGCTGCCCGGATGAATGGAATATGCAGAATCATGAGCCTCTCGAATGATTAAATCCCGTATATGCTTTAGATTTGGAACACAAATCCGTTTACCCAACCATAATGTGCCTCTATTGTTCGGAGAAACCGTCGTCTTGTTGTCCTTGATGAGCTGTTAATTTCATTGATCATCTCATCTTCCAACTGACAATTGCGGATGTCTTCCTCAAGAGTTGACTCTACCTCCATAGCGACACCTTCCAGGTCATTTACAATTCCCAGATTAAGTCTCTCCAACTCCTTGCATAATGCTGATGGGATTGTCCTCGCTAGTGCCATATTACAGTGTCTCTTCCTGCTCAGTGCATCTCGCGACAACATTAGCTTTCCCAGGATGATAGTTAATTCCAACATCCTAATCTTTGATTAATTCTAGCCATATGCGTTGCCTCAAATAAGATCCGTCTGAGTGAATATGTATTTAAGACTTTTGTGATATGTATATATTCACAACGGTGACATTTTCAAGGCATGTACAACAGCCGCCAACTCGAGATCATGAGTAGGATAATTTAATTCAGTTGTCCTTAACTGACGTGAAGCATAGGACACCATTGACCTTCCTGCATTAGCATGCATCCCAGTCTTGGTGTGAAGCGTCACAATAAATATCAAAGCTCTTTGTAATATCAGGGAAGACCAATACGGGGGTGATGTTAATCTCTCTTCTTGAGTTCTTCAAAGCTGGCTTGACACTCTGTTGACCATTTGAATTCTTTACCCTTTTCTAGTAACTTTGTCATTGGCCTTGCTATCTTAGAGAAGTCCTGATAAAACGACGGTAATATCCCGCCAACCCGAGGAAACTGCGGATCTCGGATACATTCTGAGGGGGCATCCAATTCAACACATCCTTTACCTTGCTTGGGTCCACTGATACTCCTCCTGCAGAAATGACATGACCAAGGAAATCGGCTTGATCCAACCAGAACTCACATTTACGAAACTTGGCAAACAGTTTGTTTGCCCGAAGTTTCTCTAGAACTAGCCTCAAGTGCTCTTCATGTTCTTGCTCATTCTTGGAAAACAATAGGATGTCATTGATGAAAACCACTACGAATTGTCCAGATATTCCATGAAAAACCTTGTTCATGAGATACATGAAGTACGCAGGAGCGTGGTCAATCAGAATGACATAACAGTGTACTCGTACAACCCATATCTTGTCCGGAATGCTGTTTTAGGTATATCGATTGGATTCTCTGATCTTCAGTTGTTGATACCGGATCGCAGATCAATTTTAGAGAATACACATGCTCATTTCATCTGATCAAACAAATCTTCTATTCCCGGAAGAGGGTATTTGTTGTCTTGACGGTCAGTTCATTGAGAGATCTATAGTCTACACACATCCTCTGTGATCCATATTCTTTTCTACAAATAGTACGGGGGCTCCCAAGGTGATGAAACTAGGGCGAATGAAACCCTTTTCCTGAAGTTCTGCTAGTTGTTTCTTTAATTAAAACCAACTCATTAACAGGCATCCTATACGGCCTTTTAGAAATAGGTGCGGGTTCCAGGTACTAACTCAATGAGATTCGAGTCGCGTCGCGATCTGGTGGCCACCTGGTAAATCTCGGACACTCGAATGTCCTCATTGTTGTACCCTTCACTTGATTGAGCATGCTTGATTGGTTTGACTGAGCGGTTGCCACGAACTCTACTTTGGTTCCATCATTAGCTGTTAGTTGAATTGCTCTTCTTGCACACTGGATGACTCCATCATACTTTCTTAGCCAGTCCATACCCAAAATGATATCTATTCCCTTTGAATCTAGAATGATAAGATTAGATAGGAATTCTACCCCCTTATGGTAAGACTTACTGCTGGACATAGATGCTTAGTCTCATTTCACCACCAGGTGAAATAACTAAATGGTATGCTTCATGGTAGCAATAGGCAGATTATATTTTGCAACAAAACTTGATGATATGAAGGAATTGCGAGCTCCGGAATCGAATAGAATAGTTGC
>JAAXCT010003602.1:0-29925 GCA_012490785.1 Eragrostis nindensis | reverse complement strand
TTACACTGACTTCAACAGCCAGCGCAAACGCAAATATCCATCGCCGCGCGGCGCTGTGCATCAGCAAAACAGCTCCCAACAGAAGACGTAAACGCACGATGCAGTTTGCAATCGAGGAGAGAGAGGGCGCAAAAATGGATTCCCTCTCTCCTCGAATGCATTCGTGCGGCGTGGAGGGGCGTACGCCGACGGGAGGGCGCGCGGCGACGGCGGTGCGGCGGAGGCGGCGTTCGGCGGCATCCAGCTCCCGCCCGACCTCCGCGAGCTCCTCGCCCTCGGCGTGCCCGTGGGCGACGGCTTCCTGGACTACAGCCACAACCTCCTTCCTCCTCCTCGACCACCACCATCGCCTCCTTCCTCACCTCGACGTCCCCCACCAGCACCGGCCTGGCTGCGGCACCGCGCGCGAGGCCACGGCGTCCACGGCCTCGAGGTGGTGCGGCGGCACGGACGGGGGCGGACTCGGACGGCGCGGACGGGACGGAGGCCGCGAGGAGACGCGCTCCATTGCCTCCCTCCCCTGCTCCGCCTTCTTCAACGGCGTCCTGCCTGCTTGGTTGGTTGGTCGGGGCGGAGGCGAAGGCGGAGGCGAGCGCAGCGGCGGGGGCGCGGCGGGTGCGAGGCGGAGGCGGCGCAGGACACGAGCTCGCCGAGCTGCGGTCGGCGCGAGCGGAGCTGGCGTCGCTGGAGGAGGAAGGACCGCACAGCGGCCGGCCGCGTCGCGGGAGGCCAGAAAGGCGGTGGCGGACCTCGCCGCCGAGCTCGTCGCTGAAGCGGGAGCTGGAGTCCTCTACTACGAGGCAGCAGATCACCACCGCGTGAACCTGTTGGCGCCTGCGCCCAGGCTGCGACTTCTTGAGCTCGCCGGCGTTGAGTGATGAGGTGCCGCCATACTTGGCTGAAGCAATTGGTTGAACGAGCATGGCATGATAAAGGCCATCGATTGAAGACCCCAGCCTCTTACCTATCAATTTCTACTCGAACAGGCCAATTTCTAAATCCTTGTTTAATCATGCATGTTTGTTCTTCCCGTCTGTTGTTCGATTGGCGCGTGATTTGCGTGGGAAGGGCCAGCGTGTGGTTCAAATCGGGTTCTAATTCATTAGGAGGCCGGCGAGGTAGCCATTGCTTCACTGCAAAGCTTGCACGCATCAACGAACGGCGGCGACTTGTTGTGCGGCGGGCTGGGGGCTGTGCGCCGGCGGCTGGGGTCGAGCGGGGTAGAGCGCGGCGCGGCGCTGTGCTGCAGCCTTGCGATGCGGAGCCGTGCGGCGGCGCGAGCAGGGCATCGCGTGGAGGCGGGGCCGCCGGCGCATGCGGCAGGCGGCGGTGCGTGCTCACGCGGAGGCGGGCGCGGCGCGTGCCGTCGCGTGGAGGAGACTACTCACAGCGCGCGGGGAGGGCGAGCGGCGGAGGCGGGCGCGCGGCGCGCGGCGGAGACGGGGTCATGAAAATGCAACGACTGTTGGAGAGGAGGTCGCGCGAAGGAGAGGCAGACTCCTGTACACGAGATGCAATCCTCCTTTTGGCTCTCCAAATGCAAGTCATTGTTGAAGTCAGTCTTAGGGCTAGTTTGGCAGCACAAGGGAGGGGGGCCCGGACATGCAAATCCCCATGGGGAAATCCCTGCGCGCGGTCAGCCTGGAGACTTACGCGCTCTCCTGCGGGGCGCTGATTCCCGCTTGCATTTGGGAGCACAGGGTTTTCTTATCCGGGAAAAAAAATCAGGAAATTCGAGGAAATAGTAAAAAATCAAATAAATTAAAAACCTGCTCTAAAAATTCAGGAAAAAACACAAAATGCTTGAGAAATTATAAAAAATCAGAAATAATTGCTGGCACCAATACAATACATGGGTCAATTTGGCAAGAAAATATTCTAGTTCCACCACTGTTGCGTGCCTCATTTTGACAAGAAAATAAACAATCCACTAGTACATGCATCATTTTCACTAGCAAATAAACAATCCAACACACACATATGCATACAAGGTGACTGACAGCACAATCACAAGTTTACAGCTGATCACTAATCACTCGGAACAACTAATCCTTATGTTATAGGAGATTGCTTAATGACAAATCCAAAGCACAATATGCTGCCGGCACAAACAAGACTTGTCTCTCAGTTCTTCCAACAATGATGTATTGCATGTTTCCTATCTCTCAAGTATCTGCAAGCCTCCTGCAAGTAACAAAACATATTGAAGTGCTGAAACAAAATAGTTTTATGAGACAAGGAACTATATATTCTTCACATGCCACAAGCCCAGGACTAAATCTAGCTCTAAATGAATTACGGCTAACCAAGAAGTATCATAAAACCAATCTGTGCAAGTGGTCGACTTATCAATATGTGAATGCATAAACAGCTAGAATGTTTTAAATCACTGACAACTAGTATCCTGCCCGTAGCTACAGACAAGCACTGCTGCTCCTCAAAGCTCAAGCACACTACAGACAACTAGTATCCTGCCCGTAGCTACAGGTTAGTTCTGAAAATGACAGTACCCATAGTAGTCTTCCACTCAACCTTAAATAAGCGCACTAGAAATTCAATTGTATGGCTATTCCTAATGCTTCCATTAAAACAAAACAATAATACACATACCAAATCTTCCTCCGGAGCCAAATGAGTCGCACATTGTGATTTTTATGCTTCATAAATATCTCCCTATTCTTGTCATTTTCAAAGACTTCTGATGCAATAGCCTTATCCTCGTCTGTCAGCTCGTCCATGCCATAAGTGGTGTCAAGACACTTCTCGATAGAATACTCTTCTGCACGCAACTTCTTCTCCAGCAAAGCCTCCACTGTTTTCCCTGATTGTGCCTTCTTGTGCTCCAAATATTCATCAAGAACAGCAGCAACTCGACCAGGCTTACGCTTTTTCTCACTATGTTCTCTCACTTCTTGAGCACCCACACCTGTAGAACTTAATTTGCCCGCTTCTGTAGAACTTGCAGCCAAAGGACCACACCTGTAGAACTTGCAGCCAAAGCACCCACACCTGTAGAACTTGCAGCCAAAGCACCCACACTTGCAGAACTTGCAGCCACAGCACCCACACTTGCATAACTTGCAACCACAGCACCCACACTAGTAGAACTTGCAGGCACAACGCCAACACTTGCTTCCTGACCCACCCTTGCAGCAGCACCACTCACCCTTGCAGCTACAGCACCACTCACCCTTGTAGCCTCAACATGCTCTTGTTCGATATTTTCAAAGGACTGATGAACTGGATCAGTGGATGTAAGCTCAAATCACCTGTGGCAATGCTCCCTATTCCAAAGAACAGAAATGACAAATTAATATAATATATACAATTCAATTTCATAGTTCGCAACTATCGATTACAGCAAGAGAACTGATGAACTGAAATAAATACAACATACGCTGAATACATGTGAATTTTTTAGGAATAGGTTGTAAATTCACAGTACCAGGCTAGTAGCTGAATTGATGGACTTGTGAACTAGTATACTTAAGAAATTTCAATATCACGAAGCACACATAGCCTTACTGTTTAACCATTTAACACATTCGCAGATTGAACTATGCCATGGTACCCATGACGTCGTAACAAACTATGCGGTCGCACTCAGTTAAAAGATCTAACCTACGAACTGATAGGCAATGGAAAACCAATTCTGAAGAACGGCGCGGACAATCAGTCCAAGAAAGCCAAGGGAGATATCAACCCCGTCGCGACCGGATCTGCACTTCCAAACCACAGGCAAGAAACATAGGCCGTGTCCGCGGACGGCTGGTTCTGGCCAGCGACGCGTCAGGCACGGCCCGCCCGCAACCGGCAACTAGACTGTGAACTCGGCTAGATTGCAACGACTACATCTACATGGGCGGCTCAGAGAGAAGAACTCCGGATCTCATTGCTCGCAGCACACGAAAACAGCAGAAAATTTTCGCAGGATTGGTGGATCAAGCAGCGCGAAATCAATTCAAGAAACAAATGACGTGGGGTTCCTTACCGGCGGAAGGAAGCGGACGGATCTCCGCTCGCGCGCGTGCGTGGATCCGGTGAGGTGCTGGCGCGGGGAGGAGAGGAGACGACGGGTGGACGACGGGTGCTGGCGCGGGGAGGAGAAGCGGCGAGGAGAGGCGGCGGCGGCGAGGAGAGGCGAGGCGGCGGCGCGAGTCGCTCGCGAGGCGGCGAGGATATCGTTCCATGTCCATGTGTCACGAGGAGATTATTTCTGGCCCGGGGAAAATGGCCGAACCGGAGCAGGCCTTCCCGTGGTTACGGGTTGCCAAAGGCCGCAGCGGGCTTCTCCGGGCTGGCTTTCCCGCAGCCGGCCTTCCTCGGGATTGGGCCGGGATCCCCGCGGGGAATGGAGTTCCCAAACAAGCCCTTAGGTTAATGATCCTTGAGTAATTTCTTCGGCCCATCTCCAGCAATAGCCTTTTTTTTTCGAACTACACAGCACAATAGTCTTTCAATACTCCTAGAACACACATCCACACACACAGAAAAATAGTTATATTGAAAGACAAAACTGCTCCAATACTCTTTAAACATGTCATCTAATATTTAAGAATGTGTTTACTAACAACAAAAAAATGCTAGCGAGAGATCTTCTACTAACTTCATATCAATTGCACAAAGCCTTTGTTGATGGATGTCATTCTATGTATATAATGGTTTTTTACGACTTACGATGGTATTTGTAGAAGCAAGACATCTCGAGAACGAAAGCTACTCGAGTAAATTATTACGTGCCTCATCAATGTGAACCAAGTTCATGATCCTGCACTGTAGTAAGTCTTGTAATCATGCGCGGGGCCTGAAGAGGTGCTGTTTTTCTCGAAGTCCTATGTAAAACTTCTTCAAACAGTCTAGTTTTCTTGGCTTCGCCACTTAAAACAAATGTACAATTAAATTGGAGCAGAAAAAATCCAAATTGAAGAAAAAAAATAGCAAAAGCTACCCGACCTACAAGATCATTTACATAAAATAAAGGTAAGAAGCAATTTTATCCAACTCAAAGGTTACTTGATCCTTCGACGAAAAATTAAGATACATACTAGAAAATTTTAACTTTCATTGAAATATAAGCATATGAAACACTTTCATGAAATTTTCATCCTATACCTAGGCCATCTAAGGCTCTATTTAGGTCTAAATAACTAAAGTTTAGTCTTATATTTGGATACAATTAGAAAAAAGGAACATGAGTTAGTTATGAAAATATATAATTATAGTCTAATTAGGGTCAATGAATTTGTCTCGTCAAATAGCTGGGATTATACAATTTTTTTCGCAAAGCTCATGTATGATCCTTCCTTTTTTTTTTTAGATCTCATGATCCTTCTACTCCCTCCGGTTTTAAATTGTTGACGTTGACTATTTTTGAGTTACATTTGATCATTTGTCTTATTCAAAATATTTAAAAATTATCATAGATTTTGTTATGATTAGTTTCATCACTAAAGGAATTAAAATATAGCTTATAATTTTGCACATTTAAGTTAATATTTTAAATAAAACAAATAGTCAAACGTAACTAAAAAATAGTTAAACGTCAATCATTTAAAACTGGAGGGAGTAATTACTAATTAGTATCCGGACGGGACTAAGCCCTGTCTTGAAAACGAGCATTCTGACCCAGCCCAACCGCTCCCGGCCTCACTACCGGTCCGGTTCGTGCCCCGCTGACGACACGGGCTCGCCGCCTCGCCGTCCGGCGGATCGTGTCGACCCAGTCAAGTTCGGACGACGACCTAACGTTCTCCCCTCCGGTGGTAAGCGCCGCGCCCATCCTCCACCCAACCCGTTTGAACCGGACCTAAGGTCAATCGGCGCGGAGAGTAGCGTAGCTGAATCCTTAGGTCAGCTGTTGATTGAGCAGTAGCGCGGGAGCTGGGACTGGTTCTGGGCATGGATTCCCTTTTCCCGCTTCTGACTGCAGAGGCGGAACCTGATGCTCCTATATTGAAACTGGTGATATTTGAGGGAGCACACTGCTGAAGATTGTTTCAATCTTCGTTATTGATGGATTTGACGTTCTCAAAAGTAGAAGGATGGATACTGACTTGGTTCTCTAACCCGCACTACTTTCGTTATTTCAGGAAACTTCTGTACTGTTTGAACTAAAGTGCTTCAAATTGCAATGGTCAAACTTACAAGCATGGCTGAGGAAGGCAGCTATTATTTTCGGTGCCAACTGTGTGACACAGAGGTTGTGCAGAGCATGACAGAACTACTCCTTCGTGGATTGGCCACTGCTTCAGTGGACAGCACCACAGGTGATATATTCAAAAGCGCATCTTCTGTCGCTGTTGGCGTGAAGGCCGAGATAGAAGGTTATCTGCTTTTAAGAACGGAAACACTTGTTCGTGAATCTGTGGATGGAGCGGAGGATCATTCGGATCAATTACTGAAAGCATCCACCAGGCCGACGGAGTTCCTCTCCGACTTGATTGATGACTTTGTGGCTTCAAAAAGGAACTTGCTGAGCCATGTGTCTGGGTTTTGTCTAGTGAAAGCCGCTTGAATAAAATTAAAGACTTTATTCAGAAGATGGAGTTGGAGAACATTTGGGCACTGGATGAAAGGAAGGCTACTGCAGAGACTATTCTTGAGAACATAGACTTGAAATGCAGTTTCCATTGTCCTGAGAAATTTGCTGATCAAGATAAGCTGGATGAGCACAGAAGTCAATGTAAATTTAGGCTGGTGAACTGCAAAAATGATGGATGTTTAGCTTCATTTTCTGCCGTCCATTTTGAAGAGCATGATTCCATCTGCCCCTTTAAAGATCTACCATGTGAGCAGCTCTGTCAGCAATATGTTATGCGTTGTGAGATGGACAGACATTGTGCAACAGTTTGCCCTATGAAGGTTATTAACTGCCCTTTTCACCATGTTGGATGTGAAAGAGCCTTTCCCCAGGGTACTCTTGATAGGCATTGTTCAGAACTATTTCAAATGCATCTTCTGTATGTTCTCCAAGCAACTACAAAACATGGTGCTTTTGTCAATGACATGAATCAACGACTACAACTTCTTGAGAAGGTTAGTATAACCTTTTGTGCTCCTATGCAACCGTATTTGAACTTGCTGACACATAGAAGTTTCAAGATATGTCCCAAAATTCACATCTTTTAAATTAGCTTTGTTTGTCTCTGCCTGATTAAGATCAAACATGCAAATAAATAAACTAGTGATTATTGAACTCAAAAGCTAGAAACAGCAAGTCACCGTAGATTTGGTGAAAGAAGAAACACTGCTTATTTGAAGGCAATTTTATGCCTCTGTTCGATTACTGTGTGATGGATATGTGGCCACACAAGAAGGGATCGAGTCCGGAATGACGACATACGTGAGAGATTAGGGGTGGCACCAATAGAGGAGAAGATTGTTCAAACATCGCTTGAGATGGTTTGGACATGTGTAACGAAGACCGGAGGAGGCGCCTGTACGTAGTGGGATAATATGTTCTCCCGAAATATATGAAGAGAGGCAGAGGTCGACCACGTTTGACATGGGCAGAGTCGGTGAAGAGAGACCTGAAGGACTGGAATATTGCTGAGGAGCTAGCTATGGATAGGAGAGAGTGGAAGCAAGCAATCCACGTGCCGGAACCTTGATTTCTCCTTTTTTAATCCTTTTTTAAAACCCTTTTTTTAAAAAAACTTTTTTTCACTCTTTTTTCTTTATTCTCTCTTCTTTCTCTTTTATCCTGTTTTGCCCTTTCTCGTTTTGGTTGGTTTTGCCTCTCTTGTTGGTTCCTGCAGGTTTCATCTCTAGCCTACCACAACTTGCTTGGGATAAAAAGGCTTTGTTGTTGTTCAATTACTGTGTGAGAATGTAGCATAATTTTAAACAATTTTGTTAGTTTATTATTTGAAGTTTGGGTCGTCGTTTTCTATGGCAACTAATAGATGCTAATCAGGAGCATCCAATTTTGGGATATCTGCTTGCTTCCACTCTTCATTTGTTTCTTAATGGGAAACAGGAGCATTTACCTCAGTTAAATGTTGTTCGAGAGAGAAAAGAAGCATAGAACTGAGCAGGCTGCAGAGGCCTTTCATCCAATATTCTTTCATCTTAGATGCAAGCGACCTTTTTATACTTGTATCTTACGGAAACATGTGCACTTTGCAATGATAGACATTGCTAGGAGTAGGCGGTACTGGGAGTAGGTGATACATTTTACACCAAGCTGTAACCGTGAACCCTACTGGGGCTTGCCACCCTTAATATTATAACCTGACATAAGAAGAAATAATGGTGGTGAGTAGTTTTAGTGGGAGGGGGGATATGCATTTACTGTTTAACAGTTTTCCATACAAGAATTATGGCTTAATTTGTTTATAACCTTGTTACAGGCTCAGTCACTTAACGAACAATCTGGGGCTTTAGATGTCAGGTCCCTCACTCTGATGATAAAGGAGCAAGAAGCAAAGATCAAGAAACTCGAGCATGATATCAAAACGCAAGAGGCCAAGATGAAGAAGCTTGAAAATGAATTTAGGTCGGGTAAAGCATGATAACCTAACCCCTGTAATTGTTTATACCTAGTAGACAAATTAGGACCACGTACTTTGGAGTTTAGAACCTGTAAATAATCTTTAGGACTACCGTACAGTTTACCATCATGTTTTGTTTTTGTTCATGTGCAAACCACGGAAGACTTTGAGTATAGAAAAGTCAGTCTCTTGGGTTACCATCCTAATTTGTTGTAATTGACGTTTGATCTTTTCTATTTCTTGTATAAGGGATTTCTATATCTTGTATAGGGGATGATGTTTATCTCGATTATCTGTCGTCTCCTTGTCTGTTTTGTCCCAGGTTGGGCTATATTGGAATGATATATGTTTTCTATGTGTGATTTGAAAAGAGCTGAACAATGGCAGCATTATTCATGATGACCTTCTATCTTTATACAGAGCAATGCATATTTATTTTTAAGAGTATAATCATAAATGATAAAAGGTTTAGGACTTGTAACATACATAGGCCAAATCGTTCTGTGTGGAAGTAGGTTACAGAAAATTTGAACAACTTGCGACAGATCTTAAGGCACATGTATATCCTGTATGCTTATATGCAAATGCAGGGTATATCTTCCATCCGAGGATATTTGGTCTCAAAGATGGCGCTTAAGCTGTATATGTGGTTGCATTATGTGCTGGTATGTATGATTGCATTATGTACTGGTATGTGTGACTCCTTGCCCACTTTCGTAAATGTTGCAGTCTAGCTGGAAACTATTGTTATGCAGACTGCAGAGTTGCTTCTCTTATGGAAGTTCTCCGATCTGTGTTGTCAATGTGTTGCCAATCCAGTTGAATTAGCTGAGCTGTTTAGTTGTGAATGTATAACTGCATGATGCAGCTGGCAGCTGATATACAGTATTGCAGTATCTTGAAGGTTTAGTAGCTGTTTCATAATGGGTGCACTTTGCATTCTGAGAAACCTGAAAGAAACCTTGTTTTTCCTATTGGACGCGACAAGCATCCAAAAGTTAGAAATCCACCACAACAGTACTATTCCACAATTATTTCGGATATCCTTTATTAGAGTCAAATTGCACTGCCAGTTAGTACAACATTTCGTTCTAGAGCATTTGATAATCAGTTAATTGTAATACATAGCTCACTGAATCCACTAAGCTTATGTTGTATACTGGAGTCTTTCTGGTTTAATATAGTTTATATTGTTAAAAAAAAAAACAAAGAAATAAATGACAGTCGTCAGGAACTGATTGATGCCGATGAATGAGCTGTTTCTGATCCCTGTAGTTTTGGGGTGGAACTTTACTTATGCTCTCCTGTATTAACTCACACTTATACCACAGGAAGTAAATTTGCCCAGTCCTTCTGGAAGTTTGGGGCTTCTTTTTGCTTTTGATGCTTGGATTATGTAAATTCAACTCTGACATGTTTTGTCAAAGTGGAAAGATTAAACTGATCACTTCTATGGTTATTTGGTTTATGTACTGAATGGCACAATCACACCAATTCGTTACTTTGCAGGAGCATTTCCATGGTCTGAAGCTTCTTGTCTGTGTGGATGCAATTGCATAGGTGTCCTTCGATCACAACCACAATGTCATCGCTGGCCTGGCTGTTCCCATTTCAGGATGTTATCACAATCACCCTGCAAAGTCATGCAAACTTCTTTGCGCTGCACTTGTCTATGTGCATGGAAACTTGTAGGTAATTTTCATCTGCTACTTTTCACGGTGAAGATGCCACCACAATATCATCACTGTTTTGGCTGTTTGACTCTAACTTGAGGAAAAAATTACAAGCAGCCTCCAAAATCTTGCAAACCTCTCTCCTGTACTGCAAGAGAATATCAGATCATGTCAAGACCAAACCATCAAATGCTGTTTTTGAAAAGATTAGTAGTTAGTTTCTAATCATACTAGATTTCTATGATTGGTATAGCTAGAGGGCCATGTCAGACTCCGAGCAAATTGGTGTCACATCATCATTTTTGTCATGCTTCTGACTTTTTAGTAGTGTTTTATGTGTAAAAAAAACTGTAGTGATAACTGATACTCTGATAGCCAATCTCCTAAAAACAATGACTGATAGCCAAAGAGCGCCTGAATCCCATATCACTCTGTATAGCAATGATTGTCATAAACGATCCTCCTCAAGAGTAAGATGTAATAAGTTTCTGAGGGTTGAAATTTTGATACGGCAAATTCGTGCAACAATTTGTAAATATGTAATTCTAAAGTTTAAACTAGTGTCTTTCCATATTCTTTCATAATTGAAATGAAGCATCGTTTGAACTCTCGTGCTGCGAGTTTTTCATTCTTTGGCTAGGATACCGTAACATGGGGGAAAGCAATGCATACCTCGTCAGTTGCTCCAGATTTTATTTTGGATTGCAGAATGCACCATTTCTTCATGTTTACCCCTATTATTTGCACAATGATAATGTAAATAATCAGAAGTCTGTACTGCTGAACAGATTATACCATAAGTGCTATTCAACTAACCTATTTATATCTACTTGACATGTAGAACGGGAGGTTGTTCTTAACGACCACCTGCAATGGATCTGTAACCAAGGTATCAGGTAAAATTCCTGCCTTTGGAAACAAAATAAAAATAAAAAAATTACACCTATGCTAGGAAAATGAAATTTATTGTTGTATGGAGAACATGATTTAAAACAGCTTTATTGTACAGCTCACTGTGCCAAATATGAGCATGTGACTACATTAATTGAGTAAATAGTAAACTTGTTTATAAGTATTATTCCATAAACTAAAGAAGTTTAATATTCCTCAACTTCACTAACTGTTGAAGGATTCTAATATATATCAAACCATATCTAGAAGCACACAGATTATAATCTCACTACTACTTTACTGATGATGTCTTTTAAATGTTGAAGGCCCGCAGTTTCTATATTTTTTCGCAATGTACTTTGGCAGATGCCAAATACCTCGAAGTAGGAACCAAATGGAACATCATGTGCCTGATGCTTTGTCTCATAAATCTGAAATCAGATAAAAACTCATGTTTTAAATGGGGTTGGGGAGAGGTTGATTTGCAGATAACATATCGATTCTAAGTATGTTACCAAGTTTCTTTTATCCTTCGAGAAAGAAGCATGCTGCCATTCTGTTACTGCTGTATCTGGAGGACACAAAGGACTGTGGCAGAGCGACCTGAAAGTCACTTTGCGAACTCTGCCGCCATACTCTTCTGAGGCACACCACTTGCTCATCTGGAGTATGCAAAAAGCGAATGTGAAAACTTTTTTAGTTCTGTCAGTCAATGCTGCCAGCAGTCAAATGGGTAGCAGCTCCAAGATATGGACATAACAAACAGAGTATGTAAATAGTGAATCTGGTAAACTAGGCACCTTTAAATGTGTATCTTTTCTTCCATCTCGGTATTGCTGGAAAAACGTTGAATTGTCACCTAATATAGCACTGAAAAATCTCGGATGTACCAGGGAAGGTATCCTGAAAGATGAGTCCTATACAAAATTAGAAAATGAATTATGCATTATATTATAAGACTAAGGAAACAGAGGATGGGATGCTCACACTTGTTACATCTACAAGAACATGTTCGTTGATGAAAGGTTGGAATGTTACAGCCTTTTCGATGCCTTTTCCTGCTGCCTTTATGCTGCTTGTCTTACTACTGGTTACATTATTACCCCCTCTTTCTAGAAGTAATTGTGCTCTCACCTAGTCATAGGAAAACATATATAGATGTTCAATTATTTTCTAGAGGACGCAAATGGAAGATATAAAACATTCAACTAGAATACTTTCCAGATACCTGCTTTTCAGCTTCAAAGGTTGCTTGGTAATTCTGTATTGCAGCCTCTAAAGCTCTAAATGTACGATTTCTATTCCAGAATGATGTGAACATGTACTTGACCCTTCCTGGGATAGCAAGCCAGGGATGATCAACAGAATATCTTTTGATAGTTTTCCAACATGGAAAAATGTTATTTCTAGGAGTGACTGTGATGATGCCGTCTCTTGTACAGGAGTACTTCAACTTAAAAATTCTACAGCTATGCTATCTGATGTCAAAGTTAGCAAAAGTATTCATAAAAAAGCAGAAATCATGCAATTTAATCAATGACACCTAGTTTTCCAGTTAATTGTGTGTTTGCGTCTAACTTATTAAAATTGTTCTAATGAGAGAATTTACCATGTAGGCTGCAGGAGCAAGGTGTCCCATGACCACCGGCACTAGCATGAACAAAAATGGTAATAGCTGGGTTGATAAGTGAATGCTGACTTCTTTTTATCTGCAGGATAAATTCATATGTATGTCAGTTATCTCAACCAAAATAATGCAGATATCAAGGACAAAAAGTGCTCCATGGGTTGCATACCTCATCTATGTCTTGTAGTGGAATAATGACCTAAAACATGCAGGTATCAGAGAAGGAACTCATTGAAATCATATAAAGGATATGAATATGAAATTTAATCTATTATCGGTTTGCCGCAGAAGTTACCCCATTTGTGTGTGTTAGCTTATAACATTTGTATAAGCTGGATTATCAACCAAAGTAAAAAAGAAATACAGATTTCTGAGGCACTTGTTATTATAGTAGGATCTACTTTACTCGTTATTTGCAACTGTAAAAGATCAGTTTGAGCTTTGATGACAGCTAGAGGGTAAAGCTTAGTGCATATTTCATCTTCACTCAGTGTATGTCCTCAATCATACTAGATCAAACAACAATATTAAGTTTGCAGGAAGCTTTTTCACAAGGTTTACTTACATTCAATTGTTTGGAGAATACGCAAGACTGGAAGCACAGATGCCATTCGGAGATGTACATACGGCCATGGTGCAAGAAAGACCTCTCCAGAGCACAGGAATAACTATGGTGAACAATCTGTAAGAACAAGTGATAGATCGGATGAGTCAGCAAGTTATCAGCTCAAATATGCACTGTGATACTGCATGTCTGCATATGGCATTATCATTGGTCGAGAATCAGTACCTCATCATGAGCAGGTTTATATATGGTTTGCAGAGGACCAATGCCTTCAATCATCGTTTGCCGTTGCTTCTTCAGTATCATCTTTCTCGGGGATTCATCTCCAGTACATTCATCAACGAAGCTGGGAAAATATGATTGAATGAGGATGATCTTTACCATCAGAAATACTGTTTGCTGCTGTTCTCCCAAATCAATGTTAGTACCTATCAGAAGCCGGGAAGACTTTAGTTGAACGAAGACGCAAGCAGATCTGCAACCAGATGTTTGTGGCATTGTAAATACATGTTGAAATTAATTGAAGTATGGAGATGATGGTAAGTGCGAGGAAGAACTCAAATGCAAGTAGTCATAAAGCCATATCCTACCTGGCCAGATTTGCTGTCTAGTTCATACCAACTGGCACCCGTTTCGTCTTCACTGAGAACGGCTATAGTTACAGATCCAATAACTTTGCACTTGCATGCAATGTCCCAGTCATATATTGCTATGGTTACCTATGCAGAAAGTAACAGACATATCAACGCGTTTGAGCAAACACAGTTCTGGTAAATAAATAAATAAATAAATAAACAGACAGTCTTTTCAAATTTTCTACTTTTCATTCAAAAATACTGGGGAGCATTGTGGGGTCACTGGGCACAAAATCCGATCGCATTTACCTCTTTGTTGCCATTAAACATATAGTACAAATATTATCCCGTCGTTAATCTTACTTTGAATCATTGGCAGGCGCAGTGCAAGGACGCAGCCGAAGGGATGTTTATTATGTTGCTTGCTACTACTTTCGATTACTTTCTGCAGCCTGGTGATCACTACTACTGAGGTCTTGAATATGAGGCTTCTAATTTCGCTGTCATGTGGACCACTATTGTGGGTGGGGTGGTGCTGGGGCAAACTGTCACATGCACAGCAAAGTGCCTTTCAAAAAAATTTATGCCACGTTGAAATGAATCTAAATTCCCAAAGTTCAGCAGCAAAGCAGCTTGTCGAAGGTTCTAAGCTGGCTCTCAGGAATGCAGGATGGAAAAGGCTGACAATATAGTAGTAGTACTGTACTGGCAAAGCGATGGTTTTGTATCGGAACAAGGCTGGCGTACACCCTGTGCCAATGTTTGACGGCGCGTCTGTCTGATCAAACCTGTCGCGGTGCTCTCACGCTTCAGCCATTAAAACTAAAATACAACACGGCCGCTGTGGATTGAAGGCAGGGAACTCGTGCTGAGAGTCTGAGACATCCATCATTTTGTTGGTAACCTGACACGTTCATGATTACGCCAAAAGGTTTCTCCGAGCTAGCAGGCTCGCAAAAGGACTAGTTGAGTACTATGTCAGTGACTGTCCGGTAAATTCAAATGCAGTGAGGTGGCTGTTGTTTGCTTACCTCAACGGGAAGCTGTTCGACGATGAAGTTGAATTCCTCTCCCCACAAAGGGTTTTTCAGGCTGGGCACCATGGAACTGCAGAAACAGCACAACCACCTTGGCTGAGTTCAAACAAATTCATTCTTGCTTACGATCGTACGAAGAATAATCAAAGATGGAGGGAGCAGGCAAATGAACCACCTGAAGCGCTTCTGGTCGCCGCAGGAGATGACGGCGTAAGGATCGGATGCCCCGCTCAGGTTGGCGCCGATCAGGTACTTGGCAGAGAGCAGCTCCAGCTGACAATCACACAGACACACAAACACGCAGTGAGACAGTGACTGACGCGTTCAAGTTCAACCGGTGATGCCTGTGCATTTCACTCTGCACTGCAGTTGCATAAGGTAGTAGTAGTAGTAAAAACGTCTGTGTACCTTGATTACGTGGCCGCCGGTGATCGGGGAGCAAGGGACGATCTCATCATCAGCCGCATTCGCCCTCGCGCAACTCCCGCCGCGGCGCCAGGTCGCGGTCGCAGCTGAACGCGTGGAGGCTGGCGAGTTGCCGTTGGTGGTGGCCTTGGGCGCCGCGGCTTGCCGATCCGAGAGGAGGAAGAGGAAGAGCGCGGCGAGGAGCAGCGCCGCGGCGAAGACCACCTCGGCCTCCCACAGCGACGGCAGGAGACGGCCCAGCGCCCACGACAGGCACTCCCCCATCGATCGATCGTCACGGCCGCCGGGATGGTTCCGCGACGATGGTTGGGAGAACTGGAAAGCAGAGAGAGGGCCGAGGAAGGCCAGTTCACTTGGGCATTTTAAAGGAGAGCGAGCGCGCGCGGTGGGTCGTCGGTGCGAGCGCACACGAGGTCGCCTGCGGGAGCCGAAAGCCGCAATGATTAGCCGAGCAAAACGGCGCTTCTCGAGCGTGCACGGTATAACAAAGAAGAAAGTGTTATCTACAGCAGTCCACATTCCTGCCATCTACAGCAGTCCACATTCCTACGAGAGTCTAATAAAGAAAGAAGAGAGGAAATAAATTAGCTACACCGATGTCTTGCGCGCGCCTAATAAAGAAAGTGTTTTTTTTTTTGAGAGAGAGACTGCTGGAGATAATTTGTCATATCTTGGTCTCTTGTAACGACATTTTAAATCAGGCAAGGATGAAAGCTAGCCGGCCCGGCTGTATAAGTCAATCTGGAACGACAGCAAAGCACATTCAAGCTATTCTGATTAAAGCGACGTGCATACATCATGAGGCTAATTATAAGCTCTTGCGGCTATTTTCAAAGCAAGCTACTGAATCAGGCACTTGGATCAACTTAGCTGCGTAATGGTAATGTATGGCAGGTAGCAAACTAGTACGATGGCAGAGACTTACCTAAAGCAACGAATTAAAGAGGGCATACTCAATGAGACATCTAATCCAATGATTAGCCAAGCTCATCACAATGAGTGGGATACATAAGCCGCTTATGAAAGCTCGCCACTTTCGATTAGATTTATAGTTTCATGTTGTAGTGAAGCTCAAGAGGGTGTCGTACCTTCTCGGCTCCCAGATTTGGCCGCGTTGTAAAGTCGGGACTCGGGAGAACGGCGGTGGCAGGTGGAGGAGGAGAACGAAAAAGAAAAGAAAAGCTTCGTACGTTTTCGAAGCATCCAATTGTTCATGGCTTCCGGCAATCATTAGATTCAGCACCACACCAACCCATGCCAATCGGGTTCTTTCATCTTTGCTGAATTATCCGCAGTTCTCCCTCTCTCTTTTTGGAAATCGGAATCATCCGCAGTTTGTAGTAGGAGAGAGCCAAGAGCCCAGGCAGGACCTTTATTAACAGAGCCGTTTATCTTACTAAAAAGGCCAGCCCACCTCCCCAACTCTTGCCGGAGTCGTTTCCTCCCTCAATGGCAAATCGGGTAAGTGACTCCCGCAACTCGCGAAACCGGATGTTTTTCTCCCTCGGCGTTTTGGACGGGGTTTTGCTGACATGGCAGCAGGCCCACAGTCATATGCCATCGATCATCTTCTTACTTTTTTCACTTTTTTCTTTCACCATCGGAGTTCCTTCACCGCCGAGCCCACCGCCTCGCGTGATCCACGGCCCTTGCCATCCCGCCCCTCACGCCGCCGCCGCACGCCTCGAAGCCTTCGCCGCCGCTTGCTCCAAGGCGCTCTTCACGGCGGCCTCGCCGCCCCGCCACCGCACGCTCCGCGGCCTGGCCCCCACACCACCCGCGCGCCCACAAGCCCGGGGTGCTTTTCCTCAACGAGCGACCTCGGTGCTTGGACTATCGTCAGCGCACAAGACCCTCTCGGTGGTGGACGCCCTCCTCTTCTCCGCGGCACCGGGGTTGATTGCGCACAAGCTGTTCGACAAAAGAGAGAGAGCGACGAGGAGAATGGAAGGAGATAATACGGTGACTGTTGCATATGACATGTGGGCCCCCCGCTGCCAGTCAGCAAAACGCCGTCCAAAACCGCTGATATGAGAGGAGGAAAAAACATCCGTTTCACGAGTTGAGATGTTCTCCGGAGTCACTTCCGTTTTGTTAGAGAGGAAATCGGACTCCGCGCAAGAGTTGAGGGAGGTGGAATGGACTTTTTCCTTTATCTTACTAGGAATCGAGCCAGGCCAGTCCGCCAACGTTTCGTGGCCTGGCCAGTCTAAGTAGGCGCGTCAGCTGGCCGCGCGGCGAGTACAGGCCGTTGCTTTGAGGAGGAGCCGACCATGCGGCCGGATCATCCGGCGAATTTGGGGAACGAGCCGGTGATGAGTTTTTTGCTCGCGTAGCGGAGGACGACATGGGTCCTGCAAACCAAACGAAAAGTTTAGCTTCGGATACAGGATCGGATGATTCCGGATCATTTCGTGAAGCAAACCAAACAAGCTGGTAGCGTTGCCACCTCCTTCCACAAACTCTAGCTCTATCACTGATCCGCTTGGCCTCTTCCGCGAGTTTGCGGTTTTCTGTCGAAGCGCCGAGACAAACGCTTCTTTAGAAAAAACCAAGCAGCGCATTTAACAAAGTGGTCGTGCCGGAGTGGTTATCGGGCATGACTAGAAATCATGGGGCTTTGCCCGCGCAGTTCGAATCCTGCCGACCACGGTTTTTTGTTTTAGTTTTATTTATCTAGTTTCACAAACATTCTATTCTCTAACATTCCAGCGTTCACGCTTTATGCGAGTACAAGTAACGGATCATAAGTACTCCCTTGAAATATCATGCACGATAAACACACTCCAAGGCCGAGTGCTAAAAATCTTGAGATATCAATGAGCGCATATCCATGATCCATCCATAGTGACATGAATGAATGTGCTCCGTCACTTGGTAGTGCCGAAGGATTTCGCGGAGCCTCGCGCAGAGACAAGATATTGCTTGATTTGTTTTTTACGAAACAAGATATTATTGGATTATGGAGGCCTCGAACTAATGGATCCTCCTTTGTTTTGCGCTGGTCAGGTTGGCAGTGCCAAAGTACGACAAACAGGACACCTGGGCAACCAGTCCAGGGAACACGCCGTACTCGCTCTTCCCAGAGAAAGTTGGCTGCTCATCTTTTTATTCTGAAGAAAAACATACTAACAGTTCATCTCTGATTCAGCTGGAGAGTTCAGTCACGATGCAGGGCACGCAGATCCACTCAGGTGTGCATCATACAACGCATCAAACGATCACAGATCTTTTCTTCTTATTTAGTTTTTCGCCCTTGAGAGATTGCAAGATCTAACAGTTCTAGAAATGGTTCCCCAATGATTGATTATATGATTATTGTTCTGTAGAAACACCATTTCATTGAATTTTCCAAGTACTACGTGTTACCATGAAAATTCGCGTGCTGTGATCTGGTGCAGGAACGGCAGCAACGCCGGCGCCCGTGGTGGGAGCTCATCCAGGCGCGCCCTTGGTACAGCGGGCGCTGGGCGGGCTCCTGCTGTGGAGGCAGCCCGCGGCCGTGGACGCGACGGCGCCGGCGCGCGCCGGGCAGCGAGGCCGCCCAGCTGGCGCTCGTCCCGAAGGCGGCGGTGTCGGCGGTCGCCCGCGCGGCGTGCCTTTGCGAGCCGCTGTGCTCCACGGACAGGACCCTGGGCGTCGACGCCGTGCGGCGAGGAGGAGGACGGGGATGGTGAGAACCTATACCCCGATCGGCCGCTCTCCGCGGACGACGCTGCGGCGGGGGAGTGGGGCGAGGCGAGGCTGCATGGTCCTCCTACCGGAGCAGGACGCAGAACGAGGACTTGTTCTTGCGGCAGTTCGTGCTGGAGGAGGAGGCGACGCGTGGCGCAAGATGATGGAGGTGGCGGCCGACAAGTACGGCCGGATTTGGATGCCGCCGCCCCCCAGCCGGCTCAGCTGATGTCCCTGGCGAACGATGACGACACGTCGTTGAAGACGAAGATGGGGAAGCGGCTCGTCTTCGTTCGTGCGGTGCGGTGAAGATCAACCTCTTGATCTGGTTATGCAGCCATGCTTGGCTTGCCTTGGCGCGCTGTTTGGTTTGATACCAACTGTGGCGGGGCATCTTGGCGCGCGCTTTGGTTTGAATTTAATCTTTTGCATAGCGCGTATTGAACTATCCGTTACTTGTCTTTTTTAGATGGACCTGTTTTATTTTATCAATTACTAAGCGTTATTGTGACTACTGTATAATATGAAGGCATTGTTTGGCGTCAATTATTGCAGACGAAATTGAATTGCGGAGCTAACCTCGTGGCATTGACCGGGCCAACCTAGTGTTTTTGAGGAAAAGTGTGTTGTGTACAGTGAGGTCTTCTATGTGATCTTAGTCCATCATGATTTGGTAATGCACCCATGCTGGTTTGCTTTGGCGCGCTATTTGGTTTGATACCAACTGTTGTGGGGCATCTAGGTGCGCACTTTGGTTTGAATTTGATAATTGTAGGGCATGTATCAAACTATCCGTTAAGCGTTCTCTGGATGGACCTGTTTTAATTTTATCGTGTAATTGTGATTTATATTTGATATGAATGTGAAGCTGCTTTGTTTAGCGTAATTTATTGCAGAAGAAATTTGAATTACGGATCTACCCGTTGATGGCGTTGACGAGGCCAGGCTATATCGGTGTGATATGATTCTTTGGAAGTCAATAATTTTGCCAACAATATGCGGTTTCTTGTTACGATACATACGGGAACTTTAGCAAAACAAATCGTAGTCAATAATTTAGATTTGCATTTTCTTCCTCCTTGTTCATCCACTGCTAGTATGTTTGTTCATTGTGCTAGGTAATTCTAATCGTCGGAGCGTATTGTTAATTGATCTTTATCATCGCGATGAATATTTTTTGGCTTCTTGCCAAATATGCGTATGGATATTTGAGCAGCGGAGGTATCCGTTGTAAAATCAAAGGTGAAACCATTTTAACGTGATAAAATTACTCATTAGGTGTTAAACTAAAATACCAAGAAATGCTAATAATATGCGTGCCATTTTGCTTGGCCGTGTCAATTAGACTTTTTTTTCTAGCAAACTTAACGCACAATATGTATGTACGAGTTTTTCTTATAGATTTGCTTCAAATAAATCCTGCAGTTCACTACTGGGTGCACTTGTCTGACCAATGGACAAGATTTTATTCATTTTGATTCACAATACAAGCACTGTTCACAACATTGGCACACTGAGGCAGCAAAGGAAAACTTAAACATACATGCTAACTATCAACAAAACAATTTCCGAGCCGCGGATATGTGTTGCATTCCAGAAGACACGTTCCTCAAGTCAATCAATCTGGTGTGTCCATGAGCGAATTAACGGTTGGGAAGCTAGACGTGCAGCCAGGCAACCTGTGTCCGCTGCTTCTCCACGGCTCACGCACGAATTGTTGCGCTGGTTCCTTAGCTAGGATCCGCGAAGAACATAGGAAAGATGACGACGTCGAAGCCGCTACGATCGCGCTCCATCTTGTCCATCAGGGAGCACATGGATACGACGGCGTACTGCAGGTCCATGGGCTTGTACCCTGTCAGCTCCCAGAGCTCCCTGTTCCACCGCATCACCTGCCCGTACGACGGCTTCAGCGCCAGCCTCGCCAGGAAGATCGCCGCCGCCGCCACTGCCGATGGCTTCAGCTTCAGGCATCCGTAGTCGCGCAGGGCCACTTCCACGAAGTAGTGCGCCGAGAGCCGGACCACCTGGTCCTCCAGGCCGTCGCCGTAGTGCTCCGTGAACCGCTCCACGAACGTGAACGACGTGGGCGCGCCGAGGCGGTGGTCGAGCGCGGCGAGCAGCGTGCGCTCCGTGTCGAGCAGCGCGCGCTTCGCGGCGTCGAGCGCCTCCTGGCTCGGGTCTGAGTCGGGCCCCCGGAGGAGGCAGCGGCAGCACACCTCCGCGAGCAGCTGGGCGTTCACCTTCTGCATGGCGCCCTGCTCCTCGTGCTTGGCCGCGGCGAAGACCGCCGCCGCGCCGAGGATGCGGAGGCGGCGGCGGCCGACGTCCGGGAGCGGGCGCGCCGAGAGGAAGCGGTCGAAGTAGGAGACGGCGCGGTGGAAGTGCCCGGGACGAGGCCGTAGACCCAGGCGATCCGGCCCATGAAGCGGACGAGCGAGGCGCGCGCCCTGGGCACCATCCGCCCGTTCTGCGTCGTCGCCAGGTAGTCGGGCGACGGCTGCTCCTCGGCGCGCTGTTCCATGGCCCGGAGCACGGCGTCGATCTCGTCGCCGACGTGGGGCTCGGCCGGGAACGTCTCGGCGTTGTTGGTGATGGAGCCGTCGACGACCGGGGACGGGGGCGGCGCTGGTGGGAGCGGCACGGGCTCATTGAAGCGCGGGGGGTGTGGCGGACGAAGTACGGCTCCCAAGACGACGGGATGTACATGTTCAGGGCGCCGCCGCCGAACGGCCTGGATCCGGCGAACTGATCATGACGGGAGCGAGAGCAAACCCGGGGTTGGTGTGCACCGGACGGCCACGCCGCCGCCGGTACCCGGCGGTCCGAGGACGATGAAGCGGCAGCAGGTTGACGTGGTTCATCATCGTCTCTACGCCGCCGTAGGACGGCCAGAAGGCCGGCGGGGGACATGCTAGGCCAAGCCCGACGCCTCTGAAGAAGGCGTCGACGGCGTTGCCCGTCGGCGGCGCGTGCATGGCGCCGGCGCTCCCGTTGAAGAGGCAAGGCCGTGGGGCAGGGGATGGTCAGCAGAAGGTCTCCGCCGGGGAAGGGGCCTGAAGCCCGGGCGGCGGCGGACGCCGGCGAAAACAGCCGTTGTCGAGGGAGTCCATTGCCTCGGAGAGCGGAGCGAGCGGGTGTCTGTCTGCTGGCGAGTGGTGGAAAGAATGCAGCGGCCAGCAGGCTGTGGCGTTGGGCTTGCCCCCGTATTTATGCTTCCGAGACTCCGAGGGACGACCATCTGATGACCAAAAAGATACCTATTGTTGGATTCGAGGGAGTCGGTGACCCACAAATGCAGCACCGCACGCCGCGACCAAGCGCGTCCGCAGCAGCAGCCGTCCTCGTCCTCCCGTGCGAAACCTCCACATCCTACTCCCCTTCCTCCTATAGCGGCGGCAGCTGTGGCTGCTGCTCTCCTCTCCTCCCTCGCCAGGGTCTCACGGCGGTGACGGAGTTGGGCGTCCACGGGGAGGAGCTGGTGTGGCGGCGGGGCAGCGCATTGTTCTCGGGTCCGAGTTTGGAATCTTCATTGGAGATGGAATTTTTGGGTTTAGACCATTAAGCTCAGGAAGACCAATTTTGTATTTTGGATACCTATTTTGGTTGGAGAAGTTTGACGACTCCAACCGAGTACATCATTGATCACTTATACCCAAACTGGGTTTACAAACATAAAAAACATGCCTCCAACCGAGTACCCAAAAGCACACTCATTTTGCGGGTCACGCGGGGCGGCGACGCACAATGCAGCAGAAGCCGGCGTGACCCAGACGCATGCGCCCTCCTACCCTTCTCGTCCCTCGGTGACGCCCTCCTCCTCGTCCTCCTCGGCGACGCCCTCCGCGACGTCCCTGCTCCTCCTCCCTGAGCTCGAGCGCAGTTGAGGTGCGGGAGCAGGGACACGGCGGCGGCGGTGCGAGGCCTATTTAGGCTATTCGGTTGCGGATGGAAGTATTTTTAGTCTTGTTTCTTTGATCTTTTTTTTTTGAGATTACACAGTACAACTCAGACACTCACAACGCACGCACACTCACCCGTATGAACACACGTACGCAAACCCTACCCCATGAGCATCTTCGAAGACTGAGTCGGCAAATCCAGAGATACGAAGTCACCACGGCGCCTCGCTGTCGACGGGAGCGTCGCCTACCACTGAAAGCACAAATGCCGTTAAATCCTTGAAATTCGCTCCCACGGGGAGTCGAACCCAGGACCTGAGAGGTGTTACTCGGATGCCTTAACCACTAGACCAGACCCCTTTCACTCTTGTTTCTTTGATCTGAGATGACTTATTAGAATTTGGGTGATAGTCTGAGTGGAAAGAAATCAGAATGCGGCAGCCAGAACCAGAAGGCCGCAAGCAATGCTATGTGTGTGAAGCGCGACGTTCTGACCCAGTGGGCCGGCGCTGTTCCAAATAGCGACCGCCCTTGGTGCCGCGGGCTGCGCCGCCTCCGTTGCATTGCAGGCCACCGCGTTCTGGCCGTGCCTCGCGTCCCATCCAACACACCGGGCCGCAGCTAGCCGGATCGGTCCCGCACCCGGAGATCTCGGTGGGCAGTTTCTTTTTTCCCCTCTCCGTTTTCTCTCCACGTTTTCGCAAGGCCGCCTGATCCGCCGTAGTCTGCGCCGTGTTTGCGCTGCCGCTGCCACCGCCTCCGCGGCGTTTGATGTGACGAAGGCTCCTGCCCGCATCAAGCACCCCGCCGACGCAACCAGAGCCCACCGAGCATCCCCGCCCTCGCACGTCCTCAACGCCCGCTCCACCAACCAGTCCGCAGAGCACGCGGCACTGTGCAAACGCGCCTCCGCGGCCGTGCCGCAAAACGCCGGGCTCCCCCGCGGCGCCGCCATCGACGCGGTCAGCTCAAGTAAAGAGAACGTCGTGCGCCGCGGGTTGGGCAGCGACGCAGCGTGGCAATCGTCCGGGCCATATCAGCTTCGGGCCATTGATCAGTGATGGAAAAGAAGTTTCGGATCATCAGTGAACTCTTTTTCGGCATCATCGCTCATATCTGTTGCAGGCTTGCAACTTATGCAGCGTTTTCAGATAAAAGGAGGCTTCGCTGGAACGTATTGCCAGAACAGTGCCTGTCTTGTGCTAGCAGTAGCACTACCACTTCCTTCTTTCGTCATCTGCACTTTGCTACGGTTCACATGAAATCAACAGCGCCACTGATTTGTTTCAGATGGTGTTGTCACGAAATGCGCTTCAATGCCGAGGACCACATCATACAGCTTAGCCGGCAGGATATCAGAAAGAGAAACTGAACGCAATGAGCAATTTATAAACTGTCACCACTAACTCGAATAAGCATCTCCAGGATTCAGATGTCAGAACAATGGAGATGAGTAAATTCAGGCAAAATCTCATCTGGAACGTACCCAGGCAGCAGCATTACTAGAGTACGGGGAAAAACTAATAAAGGACATCATCCTACGCATCAACTCTGTCTTGGACGAAGGGGAAAAAGGATAACCAACGCTGTAGCAAAACTTGCAAATCCCAGGAGCTCTCTTCTCTTGACCCAAGGCTCAAACCTCTGTGCAGCTACACTTCCGTTATCTCGTCGCTGCTCCTACCACCACCATCCAGGAGGGGCTGCTCTTCGTTGCCACCATCTTCATCGTCCTGCTGCTGCTCCCCTTGCTCTTTCACCAGGGCCGCCCGGGTGGTGTCATCCTCATCCTCCTCCTCGTCTTCGTTTTCCTCCAGGGTCTCCAGGGTACTCCCGGTCCTGTTGCTGCTACCGTCGCCCTGTCGGCCCCCGCCATCGTTGTCGGACTCGGTCAGGGGAGGAGGCATGGTGGCGCTCTTGAACTGCACCAGTATGGCGGTCCCGTTGTCACCCGATGGCAGGGCACGATCAACAAGCCTCTCACAGATGAAGTACAGATCAGTTATCCCCTGCGTTAATGAGGCAGCAAATATTTCAAGGCAATGTGGAAAACAACAATTCTGGCAACAGTTTCACTCGTGAAAAGCAAAGGTAGAAGTGATAGTGATAGATACTCAAACATGCTATGCTCTGAACTGTAAAAATGCAACGTTAACATGTCAGGTACCTATCCAAATAGGACTTAGGAGATCCCTCTGAAGAAAAAAAGGACCTAGCTATATACTTAAGAGAAGAATTCCGTTTGCATGCAATATAACTTCCTTAATCAGGTTGGAGATATACTTTTAATGTGCCACTGTCATGACGTACACATAACATTAGGGGGAGAAAACTTACGGATCTCAAGTACTTGCGTACAAAATTAACCACACCTTTAGTTGTCAGACAATCCCTGTAGAAAGGAAATAAAGAGGCTCACAATGTTAACACAATCATAAAACAAAAGCAAACAAATAAAAAAATGCAGGGGCGAAAATCATATACCCATGAGTCTTGGTCGATGAATCAACATGAGCTATACATAGCAGATGGCGGTAAAGTTGAGTTTACTACTTTATTGTTATCATTCTCTAATATAGCAGAAAACTAACGCACAAGTCTAATGCATTCTGCAAGCAAATACACAAAGACAAGTAAAGCTACTTGAAACCCCAAATGCTTACAAGAGCTATATATATAGCTGATGGCAGTAAAGTCGAATTTACTACTCCCTCTGTTCTCAATTATACGACTTAGGAAATGTAATTTAGTTCAAAATTGAACTAGATGTGTCCTAATAACGTTATATAAATGAGAATGGAGGAACAACTTTCTTATTAGCATTATCCCGTGTGAGAACAAAACTAACACGCACAAGGCTAGTCCATTCTACAATTTACCACAATTTCTATTCTGTACCAGCTAACCCAAATACAGGAGTCTCTGCAGGTTTCTCTAAGTAACTTCTTACAGACTAAATCAAATATTACAGTGTTAGAAGAAACAAGGATGCAAGCTACTAACCGTCAGATACAACTGGAAAATTCAGCACTAATTTTCGAGGAGGAGCAGATAATAAAGCAACCACTTCTGTTATACTATTTCACTGAGGACTTACCAGATGCCATCACTTGCTATGACAAGGAATTCCATTTCATTGGTTATATCCACCTAACCAATAAAAGGTTATTTTCTATCAGACTCACCCAGCCAAAATAGTTTGAATACCCCTTAAGAAACTTAGTTACACTTACACAGACTAATTCTGGATTGCATGTCGCCTGTTGTTCTTGAGGTGGCAAGTCCTTGTTTTGCTTGAATGCAAAATCACCTGAAATGTAAGGGAAAAACCAAAAATAGTGAAATATCTTACAATTTGCTACCTCTTCCACTAGAACAATAGATATAAAAACTAAGTACAAAGAAGAAGACTATACCAATCACTCTGGAGACAGCTAGCACTCCATTAATTCGATGTACGCCCAACCGATACCCTTGAAATTGTCCATTTGTTAAAATAGGAGTCTTATCCCTGGTTACTCGTCCTCCTGCCCTATGAATTCTCTCTCTCTCATTCTGCTTATATGGTTTGTGATCTGTGGATAGTTGAATTGCCTTTCGACACGATGAAAACAAACATAATTTTTAGGCACCAGTTCAATTTTTATGAAAAAAGTGTACGACAATTACGTTCAGACAGGAATTTGACAAGAAAAAACACACAGACCTGGCCGTTCAATGAGAGTACACAACGAGAATCTCCAACATTTCCAAGGATGATCTGGTTGCCTCTAATGACAACTACGCATGCTGTGCTTCCCACACCTTGTGGCGCTACGTAAGGAGTTTCCTGGTAGGGGAAAAAAGAAAAGCCAACGGATATGACTGGCAATACTACAATCATATTTTGTTCAAAAAAAGAAGTGCAATCTTATGAAAGAAAGGGATTGCAAGCAAAAGACAATATGAATGAACTGATTATTTAAAAACTAAATAATAGTGACATATCAGGTAATACTTAATTTGGGCAGTAGGATAACAACCAAGGTGCCAGGAGAACCTAACATATGTAATTCAGTAAATCAGGCACTTGATATGGCTCTAAATAAAGCTAGGTGTTAAATAGTTCGCCTAGTTTATGTCTTGAGAAAGAACAATATATCCTCCATATCATGCACATCCCTTCCAGTCCGTTTTTTACAGATAATGATATACATTAATATCCTTGAGATAACTTTTGATCAACCTCTCCAACAGATGTACACATAAAGCGCAAATGAGTTAACATTTTACCTGTGTGAAGGGCCAATGGTTAGCACATACACTAGTCTTTAAAAATTGCATCCAATTACCACGAGGCTTGATTAATTCCTTCCATTCATCTGATTGTAGCAACAGCTCATCCATTCTGTGACAAGTAAGCAGGAGCAACAATCACATATTTTGTATTTGCACATGCAGCAATTAGCAAGTGAATACAATAATGGCAAGCTAAATTTCGACTGCAAAAAAAGGACAGAACTAATGTAACCAAATCATAAAATTATTAACAGAATAACCTGGAAAAACACACTCCGCAGTGCACTCGTAAAATTGCTCTGATAGTCTGGATGGCTGCAAAGCTCAGTATGAAATAGTTTTGCGCATAGCAATGCCACTTCAGCTCCTGAAAAAGAAAATGAACAGCTCAGTATATATCTCATCTCATCTAGTTCAGTCCTGAAACAGAATTTTTTTTTCTCAGAAAACCTGAAACAGAAAATTACAGCTCGTTATATCTATCTTATCTAAGACTGTAGCAAATGCACCTATTGAAAAATAGAGGGATCAACAGTACTACTGTGCCCAGCCCAGAAGCTCATATACCAAAGAACATCCATACTTAATTCCCAAAACATGCATCATGGAGACAATTAACAAAAAAACATATATACAAACTGTATTTCTAGACGCTTTTGAATTCTCTGAAAGTTTACTTGATAAATAAGAAGAGACAACTAAAATCAAACCTCCATGGCCATCATAAACAGCAAAGAAGGATGTGAGTTCATCAAGATCTGGGACAACTGCACGCTACAGAATAGGAAGGGTAAAAGAAAGGGTTAGTGTAGCAAGTCAAGCATGCAAACTTTTTTAGAGCTATCCAAATTCTCCAAGTTATTTTTGAAAAGGCCAATGGGTTACTCACAGCATCTTCCATATACGGACGCCAACCTTGCATAGATGATGCTGCATACTTGATTCTGACATTTTCTCCTACTTCAGTAGACTTATACATTCTAGGCATTTTAGGCTGCGGAAGACTCATAGTTATAGGCTGCGGAAGACGGCTGTTAGATCCACCCATTGGATCGTTTGCTTTCCTGAAAATTGCGAGTGTGAATATAACAGCACAGAAATACTTTACCAGCAAAATGAGAGAAGAAATAAACTACATATGTGGGAACTGCGTTCAAGAAATAAATAAGGCCAACGGAGGAAAGGTTTGAATAACCAATCGAAGTATCATTCTGGATGCCTACAAAATGTAACAGTAACACTGAAGTGTAGTGGCGTTGTTTTTGCCCCTGTAATATTATTTCAAAATCGTTCTAAAAATTAATCAAAGATTTTACTGTCAATGATACATACAACTAAACAAGATTCAGATTCAAAAATCACAATACCATATTCCCAAAGAGGAAACAAACAAGTAAAACAAGCAGAAACAGTTAAATAGACGAGAAAGAACTAGTCAGTCCTAGAGAAGAATCACGAAGAAATGGTCACCTCTTTAAATCATTGAAAAACTCAAAAGAAACTCACAAGTTTGCCTTAGAGGAAAAGACGGCCACAGGTTGTTCAATTTGAAGTGCGCATTGCCATTAAGGAAGGAGAATTAACAGGTAAAATCCGGTCTCAACAGCATGACAGTGTGCTGTGAACATCGTGCGTCTGGGATAGTGCAACAATGAAAAATATAGCAATGAACAAGATGTCGCCGTTCAATCTTGCAAAAAGAAAAAAGAAAAACACAGTCACGTAACGAGAGCGCATCATGAAATGCAAACCACGAAAACGGAGTGAGACATGCTGTAATCACATTCTTGTACCACGAATTTGTGCCAACATCACGAAAGAACGGGATACAGCAAGATGCGGAGTATTAAGGCCTCATAACGAAAAATAAGAGATCAAGGCGGGTAGAAATCAAGAGCACGGGAGTTGCCGTGCGCTCAGTAGCATCAAAAGCAGCAAGTTAGCAACAAGAACATGAGGGATCAAGAAACAGTGGTTCGAATCTTTCACGTCGCGAAAGTGAACATCCACATGCAGTAAATCCACCAATGCACCAAAACGAGAAATAAAGCGAAACAAATCTAGCAGCAAAAAAACAACAACAAACGGAACGGATGCACAAGAGCAGGTAACACACCGAAGGACAGAGGAATGCAGAGATCACCATGGATCTCGGTGCTCGCAAGCCTCCTCCTGTCTCCTCCAACCACAAAACCATCACCAAGTTCAGAACTAAACAGCATCAACGCACGCAAGAAGATGACGCCGAACGCAACCCAACTCCCTAGAGATTAAAGAAAGCGGCAGAAGAAAAACACGAGACACCCAAGACCACGCGATGAACAGCACGCCGTTACACCACCACCACCAGAACAGAGACTGCAAACGAACGGAACGGATCAGACGCATAATAGAAGGTGAGGTGAGAACGAAGAACAGAGCAGAGGAAAGCAGAGATCACCACTGTTTCTCGGTGCTCGCGAACCTCATGTCTCCTCCGATCAAGCCACCACAAAATCCACCAAACTGCAGAAACGCGCCCACGAACGGACGCAACTGCATGAACTCCCGACACAGTACAGAGGATAAAGTGCGAGAGGAAAGCGGGAGCAGAAAAACACGAGACACCAATACCACGCGATGAACAGCAAGAACAGTACGCCGTACACCACCACCATCACCACCAGAACAGAGAGCGCCGACGAACAGAACGGATCGGACGCACAAGAGAACAGAGGAAGCAGAGATCACCACTGTTTCTCGGTGCTCGCCAACCTCATGTCCTCCAATAAAACCACCACAAAA
>JAAXCT010003601.1:0-29938 GCA_012490785.1 Eragrostis nindensis | reverse complement strand
TTAAGCTTTCTTGTAATTACAGATAGGTCCCTAAAAACTTCTCTGGTCTTGCAGATTAGTCCCATCCCCTTTCTGTATTTACAAATAAACCCCCAGATCTTTATATCTCCGTAACTTCTCAACCCAACTCCGATTTGAGCGATTCTTGCGCTCACGTGTTCGTAGAAACGTGTAGTAACCCTTTGGTGCTAATTGTGAGACTCTAGATTTCGTCTATGAGCCGTCAATACCCTAATTTCCACACTCTCCTGATAAACTCTATCTCGGTAAATAATATACCTCCGATCTTGCATGTCTCAAATACTCGTTCACCGCTTAGTTATAAGTGGACTTAGTCTTTAGAGTCCGCCTCACGGAAAGAAAGACAGAGGCAGGCGCGGCGGCGGCTCCTGAAGAAAAACTTGCCGGCCCCCTCGCCTCCGGCGGCCTCGCCGTCGGCGGAGGAGGGAGGCCCGGCATCCGACGTCCACTTTGTTCGCTCTTAAGTTTAGATAGAGTTAGGTCTTCCATGGTGGTGCTTTTGGCGCGGCCATGGTGGTTGTTAGGGTTAGGATTCCTCTAGTGGTTTGGTCCAAGAAGGTGGAGGCGTGCGGCGTCATCAACTTCGTCGGCATGGAGCATGGAGGACAAGGCGTCTCCGCGGTGGTGGCGAGTCGAAGGCGCTATCATCGATGAAGAATAAGGTACTCTCCGCCCCTCCTTTGTCTTGTCATGGTTCTTCGGTTTCCGGTGATATCCATCTGGATGTCGCTCGGATTTGTGTTTTCCTATGACGGATATGGTGGAGGAGGCGAGCTCGGCTACGGGCTTGACGGCGGCAAGTTCATCGTATTTGCATGTGGAATATCGGTCTACCCCTCTTTTGCGAAAGGGTTGGGGTTCAGTTTTCCCCCCGTCGGAGATGAGGATGGCGGTGGTGGATGGTGAGATGGCCATGTTCTTTCAGACCGGAGTTCTCTTTCGTGGCATATCTGTCTGGATGGTGATCCTAGATGGTGGAATTTTCGGCTCTTTCAAGGTTTCTTGTCTCCCATCATGGAGTTGGCGTTGATTGGGATGCTCTTGTAATCTGGGGATGTAATTTACTTCAATATTATGAAATTCCCCTTTTCGTAAAAAAAAAATACTCTTCAGCCACCGCTTAACATGAATCTAACCAATCACACACGTATTGTTTCGCCTAGTACCACCCTCACCGCAACACAATTTGCGACATCCTTATATCACACATCTAATACAACCTAGCCGATCTTACGTGTTGTTTCACTTCACAACTAGTAACCACTTTTACCGTGGCTCATCCGAACTCTAATCCTACCTGATCATCTCCATCCCCTCGATATCGGCACTTAACTAGATCTATTGATTTATGATTCTCATTTACATGCGTTCTTTTTATTAGAATTTGTTGAGGTATTATTCATTGCTAATTTAGTTTTCTAGTTGCTCTTAATTGGTTGATCGATGTATTTTATTTGCAACCATACATTCATATCATGCATAATCACGTACCACCGTCATGTGCTTAGCTCATGACAAATAATTAGAAGCTTAGTCTTAGTATTAATTTAGTAGATAATATAATAGCTAATCACTATTAGGTAATACCTAATCTATAGGTGAATAATTAAAGTAACACACCTTGCACTTTGTACACGTTGCATGAACCTTCATATAGGTCACGAACTATATAAAGCTTTAGTGCCGCGAATGTACGAAGAACACGTACACATGTTGTTCTACCTTCACCTACACTCATGCATTCTCATTGTGTTTAGCATCTCTCATGTACATCAAAAACCCTGGTGCCCGATGCATCACTCCTATTAGCCCTGAGATAATAAAACCTTTCCTAAAGTAAAACTTGCTGCATCATACATGATTTGTGCCTTATGTCCTTCGCTGGTGTTTCTATCGGTTTTTAATTAGAGTTAATCAGATCTTATTTGACTCTTTCCGATCTTTATTTCTTTTGCGGTAGTTTGTTTATACGTAATGTTTCTATGCGCTAGAACAAGCGAGCTACGTGGAAGAGCCAGAGGAATACAAGCTTCAAGGAAGATTCAGAAGATCCAAGATCAAGGAAGGATTTGAGAATCCGGATTGCGAGGACTTGAAGAAGAAGACTTCAGTGAAGGCAAGCCCTAACTCCCTTTGATCATGATGATCCTATGATTGCAAATAATCCTATTTAGAGCCACTTTTATAAATCATGCATGGCATTTAAATGCTTAGTATGACCTAATTACTTGTTTATTGCCATACCTTGTTTTTTTGAGTATCCTGATTCCATTGTTAAACCTAGGAACCAACATCATTAATTCTTTAATGATGGTTGAACTGATATGCTGCTTAAGACTGTCACACTGATTACTTAATTTAATCTTGCTATACATACTTTTTGTGTCAAATGGCGTGAGTACTTACTTGGTGGTGTGAGTGTGAATATGAATTGTGGGGATTAGTGACAACTTGTGAACTCCTAGTGGGGATGTTACTTGGCGGGAGCAGGCGAGTAGTCCTCAGTGGGGAGGGCTATCTCTGGGATGCGACTCCTCTGTGAGGATGGCTATTGAAGATGTCTGCTTCGGTCGTATAAGGACCGGTTCATGTGCCGTCATGCCTAGCACCCTTCGTACAGCCACATGCCTTGTATGGGAAAGGTTTGGAACCACACCCTACTATAGTGTTCACCCGGTACCCACTCGGAGGGCAGGAGTTGCTGCGGGAGCCAGGAGAAGACTCGACGACAGTGTGACGTCGGGATCCGGCATATGGTGACAATTCCGGCCTTTATATATAATGATGATGATGATGAAGCCCCTGGTCGGTGATTTTCCGTGGGTGGTGCCGTGTAACACCAAGTAGGTACGGGACCATTAGTATCCAGTCCAAGACATGGCAGTGGGGAGGACTGGGTACCTTGTGGGGAATCGTGTATAACCTCTGCAGAGTTAAAATCTATCCGGATAGCTGTGTTCCACGGCATTGGACAACGCGAAAGCATTGGCACACAATGATTAGTAAACAGTGTGAGTTACCCCCTTGGCGTGTTTTGGAATACTCCGTGTGGAACCGTGCGCTGGTTTCCAGCCAGCAATAAAACTGGGAAACTCGCGGGACGTTGCATCTCCCCAGGGCCAAACAACCCACTAAATACCAATATTTAATAATCTTGACTGTAGATTGCAAACTGTTCGCTTTCTAAATAACCCTTGCATAAGTTGGCTTTTCGCTGTTATGATAAACCATAGTCTAAACCTTGGTTATATCCCTGCATACTCTTATCCCTTGTATTAGGCCTTGTTGAGTACCTTATGTACTCACGCGTTTTGCGATTGTTGGTTTAGGTAAGAGAAGGCTTCGTAGAAGACGACGACGATTTGGTTTTCGGTTCTGCTTCTCAAGTCTGGTTTGTGGCTTGGGCTATAGTTTCCGCTGTCTGCTTCACCTTAGATGGTCAGATGGACTTGGATGGTTTTTGAATCCATGTCGTGCCGCCACTAAGGGTCCATACCACGTATTATCCTTATTTGTCTATTCGAAGTATGCTTTCGATTATCATATCTGTGTTCTTGTGCGTATCAGCTACTGATCCAGAGACTGATACAGGATGCACAATATATTCCAGAATGGGGTATGACACAGTGGTATCAGAGCCGACTCTCGCGGTTTCACACGGGCGTGTGGTGCAGTTGCGCAGGCATGGGGTGCATGGCTGGTGTGGGCCCCGGAGTGGTCACACAGTATGGCACATGCGCTGGCACTGGACACACGGACGTGGCCAAGAGGGGACGTTCCTGTACTGGGGTTGACCAACGAGGACGTCGTCTTCTAGGGGGGTGAATATGTGACATCCTGGCCCAGGGCTTAATAGGATTGATAAGAATACTCGTACCAACAAGTTGCAACTTCTTTCTTTCCGGAAGCACATCTTGAAAGAACTCTGAGGTTGAGCGTGCTTGGCCTGGAGCAATTTCGGGATGGGTGATCGACCGAGAAGTTCTTCCCGAGTGTGCACGAGTGAGGACAAAGTGCGCTGAAATCTAGTCGCCTTTAAATTGTGCGATTAGTACCACTCTACAGGCCGGTGGACTGAAATCTAGTCGCCTTTAAATACACAAGTTCTGAGTTGGCTTCTTTTGATCGACACGAATTCCCCATCACCAGGTGTTATCTATTATCTTAGTATTTGAAGGTCTAAAGGAGCCACCATGTTCGCGCTAGAGGCCACGAAATTACCACGTTAATCCAAAAAAAAGCTACAAGCCGTTGGATTTTATGAACATCTAACGGTCTAGATATTTAGAAAAAAAACAAAATATGAACCGTTGGATTTTTAAAGATACAACGGTTCAGATTGAAAGAAATTTCCTGCCTAAAAACAATTCCTACGATTAAGAATCCAACGTGATATGAAAGAGTAGTATCCTATTAGGAAACAACCATACTATACTAGAAACAATGTTGCCGCACCATAGTTTCGGATAGAGTCCTGATAGAAAAAAAATAAAAGGAAAGAAATAAAAAGTCCATTGCTTCCCAAAACACGTCTCTTCATCATGGTGCTCCAGGTTCCTATTTGCAACGTCTACATGTCCAAATTGGCCATCGCTCCTATCTGCAACTATGCCGCTTCTCGGAATCCACTCTCTGCTCTTCTGCTCTTCTGTCGTGGTCTTTGAGGACTCAAAGCCCTGGGGCTGGGGATGAAGGAGCTGGCAACGATTATGGTGCTATACGTCGACCTGCAGCACAGCCTGGTGATGTATGCTGCATGACGCCGAGCGTGACAAGAAGCTCCACGTCCATAGCTTAGCTGGGCGCTTTTCTATTTGGATTTTCCAAGTATAGCTTGAAAACCACGCGGTGGTCTCAGGAGTCGGTGGTGGTGTAGTGTGACACCGACACGTCGGAGCAAATGCGCTATAGCCCCACATCATGGAGGCGATGCTGGAGACTGTAGTCATGCAGAAGGCGACCTAGGATACGATGGGAAGGGGGCAAGGCGTGACTCCAAGCAGGGGTGAGCATGTCCCAAGATTGACACAAGTGTGCCAATGTAGCAGGCACAAAAAGACGGTCATCCCGAGTATCCTAAAACGACAGGTACCAAGAACAAGCCCGTGACAGTGAGCGCCACTGTCAAGAAGAACACCTCGCTCCAGCTTTTCTAAGATGATAAGGCATGATGGCATGCTATGATGGTCATCAGAGCGGAGGGCTAGCTGTGCCTGTGATGGTCAACAGAGCTGAGGCAAGCTATAATGGTCAACGGAGGAGGTTAGGATCAACTGGTGCAATTTTGATACGTAGCACATTCTTGGCCGGTGAAAGCTTTGGTTAGTTTAACCCTTGATAACTCAACGATATGAAGAAGACTAGTAATTTGCCCGTGCGTTGCCACGGTTTTTTTTTTTTTTTTTTTAGATCTTATTACACGTGTTCATCCTTTAAAACAATGAGATGTTTACACGTTTGTGATGTATATTTTATCACTTCAATTTTATATCTCAACATTGCATTGTCTCTACCCCCTTTGGTGATTTCTTTGGTGATTTCTTCGTGAATCTTAGTATCGCTCGATTGCATTTAATAAATTAATTAGTTTTGTCATTTTAATAACTTTTATGTACTAAGATTTGGTTTTTAAATGTACCTTTATTTTTGTTTACTCTTACATGCACCGCCGCCATTGTCTGAAATATGTCTCTTGTTCTCCCATCCGTCACTGTTTTGAAGAATTTTGTCCCTCGCACGTGAATGGCGATCATGTTTCCTCTGCAAATTTAAATTATTATTTTTAATTAGTTCTTTCTTTTTCTTCATTTATATATAAAAAGATTACTGCATCTCGTGGTACTGTATACGGATTCTACAATATATTTTTTTCTGTCCGTCTCTTTCCTACTCACTCTTGCTCTCACGCTACTCACTCTCGCTCTCCTTCGTACGCTTGCCGAATGGCGCCCAGTCGAACGGGCGAGCAGCCTTCGCCATTTGTTCTTCTCGGAGGCCCGCGCAGACGTGTCCGTCCGTCCTTCCTTCCGCGCATCTCTTTCTCCCATTTTCTGGCGCCCCTTCCTCCTCCAGCCGCAGCGTTTTCTCCCTTGGCGCCTGAATATTGGGATTACTGAGAAGCCTGGTAAGCACTATTTGAATTCAGCATTTTTTTTTATTTTTAAAAAATGTGATGTCATATCATGATTGAATATCTGCAAAATTAAATACAACTTTCAGAATCTCTACAAAAAAGTTTCTTGTATATCTGTATTCTTCTGTCAACTCTGGTTCTAGTGATGCGTCAAATGATTCATAAAACTGCATCCATAAATGCCTCACCTGAGAAGTGAGGACTTCTTTATGCACAATGTTCTTTGTGTATGTGCTTGCTGTACACTGTGATATCTTTTCTTTGCTGCTGTTCGTGCTCCTCTTCCTTTTTGTTGTTTGGCCTCTTCTTTTTGATCTCGTCTACCGGCACGGCGAGGACTTTCCGTTCTTTCTAGCTGTGGCTCTAGATAACGCGACATATAACTGTCCGTGAGAGACACTGGATCCGGCAAGTAATACCGACGTTGGGGATAGTCTGTCCCTGTGCCTGTTTACCGTCATGGCGAAGCTGAGTCTATAGGAAATTGCTTCCTCTTGAACTGGAAAGGGAACATCTCGTCGTCAGAGGGACAGAGAGGGATCCTTGGTAGGAACACTCTCTTTCCAGCATGCTGTCCAGACTATTTCCGCGTCGATTACATTCTTCTGGAACCCCCTGACCACCAGCCTCGTTCCGTTTGCAAAAGCCGTTCGCGGGGTCAATGTTTCTGAGCAGTATTACCGGACAGTTGATCTTGAGCTTCAATACACGAGGAGGTAGGCCATTTGATGTCAAAGTGTTGAGGAACTCTGGCGGGTAGTAGTTATTAGGGTCGTCAACGGCGCAATCGTAGCTATGGTACACCATCTCGTCTCCCTGGAACCGGTGGATCATCTTCATGTTTATCCTATCCACACAATCATTTCGTGTAGATAAGATTGCTCTGGAGGTGATATAGTTTGGGTCGGACATTTGGGTGTGGAGACTCGGGAACACAAAGTCTATAAGTGCATCGAGATCTTTGTCTTCCCCGGTATATGGTACGCATATCTCATCTGGAACGGACATTGTCATCACCATCGGTCTCCTCCGTGCCGTTACCGATACGCAACAGGTATTCGGCGAACCACGGATCGCTCTGTGCCCTCATGTTTTGTACGAGCTTGAGGTGTCGCATGCAATCCCATAGATGCGACTTCCGCAACGAAGCGTCGATATCTGAGCCCTCGACCCCTTTCTGATAACAGGGAGGACCTGCATGAAATCTCCACCGAACACAACCGTCTTTCTAACCGAATGGCAAGTCTGGACGGCTCATGATATCACGCATGCTGTTGTCTAGAGCTCCACCGCTTGCCTCTTTGTCATGGATGCCTCGTCCCCAATGATGAGAGAAGCTGTTTGTAGGAGTTTGGCGGTCCCGCTATGCTTCGTGGAGCTGCAGTACCCACCGTCGTCAATGTTGAGCGGTATCTTGAAGCGTGAATGCGCGGTCCTTCCCCCCAGGCATGATAGATGCCGCAACACCTGACGTGGCTGTTGCCACGGCAATCTTATTCGCCCACGTATTGTTGCGAGCAGCGCCCTGTATAGGAAAGTCTTTCCGGTGCCACCAGGGCCATCAACGAAGAACACTCTGCCCTCGTCCTTGTCAACGGCCGACATGATCTCGTCGTAGCTTCCCTCTGCTCTGTGTTAAGGTGGTCTGATAGATTCGTGTCATCAATTGCGACCTCGATAGTGGACTCCTCGAATACCTCTCTAGGTACACCGGCCGCCGCGTCATTTGCCTCGTCGATCGGGAAGAGGGAATGACTTGATGACTTGCCCATCTTGACTGGCATCGACTGGAGCATGTTCCTGATATTCTTAAGCACCATCTGTTCTAACTGTTACCTTGGATGGATTATGTGATGATAGTCTTCAGACATTGCCTCTAGATGCTTAACCCATAGTCCGCGCACGTCGGTCGGTCACAGAACACCAAGATTGTAGCGAATAGCCTACGCAGCGAAGGAGGCATCTCATAAAATGTGGCTTCGTGAGGGCATCGTCCAACGTGTTGTCTCCTTCAACCAGTCCCCTTCTCTCTGCAGCTTCTCGAAAGCTTTGAAGCACCTCGCCATTAACTGTTCTCAGGTCTTTGTAAGATGTTGCGCCAGGCACCTTGTTCAATAGTATTCTGAGGTAGTAGCGTTCCCCCTCTGCCGGATGAGCCGAAACTATTCTTCCAACCTGCATTTTGGCATTTCTCCTCCTCTGCCATTTTTTTTCTTTCTTTTTCCAGGTGTAATATTCAGGAAAGTCCTTGTACAAGATGTCGCGAGCGTCCTTATCTTTTTTGTTTGCTTCAAAATAAGCTGTAAGCATAGACCTTGTAGCACGCTCGTTTTGTACCACTCGTCGGATATCTTGGCGTTTCGAGAATGCGACCATGTGCATGTTTGGTAGATGAAGATGTAGCTGCAACACGGGTGGCGAGATTTGGCTCAATTCAAAACCATATATCCTCCACAAGGCTTCCGGAGGTGTGACCCACCTCGCGTCTCTGTACTGCTTGATCTCGTCTACATTTCCGTTTTGGTCTGTTTTGCCAGTCTCGGTCACTGCAATAGATGCCTTGTCATGCCCCTTGTATATGTACTTGAACAAGTACTTGACGGCCTTTATGCTCGAGCATGCCTCGATGTTGATGTGGCAATTGAAGTACCGGAGGAGGTGAGGGTTGTAAGGGACGACCCATCTGTTGTCGAGCTCGTGCTTTCTAACTGTTGCCTTACGTCCGTCTTCACGTCTTCTGTACAGTGGGTAGGAGTCTTTGCCTTGTGATGTTGCAGCGTTGAAAGGACGCGGGTAATGATTTTTGCAAGACGTCGGACGGTTTTTTCGTGCAGGGGCAATTACGGTTCAGTGCGCCGCACAGGCCATGCATCATATGCTTTATGACGATCTTGTACAGCTCCGGTACTTCTTCTTATCAGGAGTTCAGCCGAGATGAGGCGGTCATACTGCTCGGGGCACGTGAGTTTGTACCTCCCATCCATAATCAGCAAAAAGTGGGCATGTGGTAAGCCTCTCTTCTGAAACTCCACCACATACACGTAAGCCTTCACCTTGCCAAGTATGTCTTTCTTGAGTAATTTGTTCTTTAGCTCCTCCAGCTTTGCTCTAAAGACACGCATATGAGATCTGGCCTATCCATGGGCACCTGACCAGGGCAGAGTTCCTGCTTGATCTCATCCCAATTCGGGTTGCACGTCATCGTAAGGAAGACGTCCGGTTTACCATACCTCCGCACTAAAGCCATAGCATCCATGTACCGACGCCTCATGTCTCGTGGTCCTCCGATAATGAGGTTGACAGCATTGTTCGTTTACCGACATCTTCCGCCCTGTTATCGCCTGCTCGTATGCTGTCCACCAAGCCTTGATAGAGGTCAGCCCTTAAATTATCCTGATTATTCCTTATATAGTCCAGCCGAGTGTTCTCGAGTTTGATATACATGTCAACCGCAAACTGTTGGAAAAGCCGCTTGCCGTAGAGAATCGGATTGAATATTCCTGGACGAATCTGGAACTTGTAGCAGTAGTACTCTCGCACTGACACACAGTAAGCCGCCTCCAGAACCTGTGTGTAGTATTTTTAATTGTTAGTGTGTTTAACAATTAAATCATGACGCAAAGACTGTACAATGCAGAAACGAAAGTATTTTATCACTAACCTGAATCATCGTCGTCGTCGTGATTATTATCCTCCGCGAGCCTTACAAGCATTTCTAGATTCAATCACTTGCTCGTAGGTGGCATCTTTCTTCAGAATATCTCTATGCCACCCAAGTTCACCTCTAGGGAGAAGAGAGAGGTATGAAAGTGCGTCGTAGCTTGCGTGATAGGACCGAATGCCATGTATTTCTCGATTCTTTCCTTGCAAGATGACGCTACTTTCAAATTGTCGTCGCTGCTCGTTCCCTTCAACCCATACAGCGGCGGCCTCTGAAGTGATTGGCACATTATATACTCTCTGGTCCAGCCTCTGATCTAGGTTTAGTGATACAGTAATCCTCAACGTTCTCAAGCTGTCCCATACTCCGAAGTTGTTCAGAGTATGGGTTTCCTTTCAGAAGGTCAACAAGAGTTTTGATGACCTCTTTGTCTTTCTCCCTCTGCTTTTCACGGCATTTATGAAACCGATGTTCTAGGGCAGGGTCGTTGTCGTAGAAGTAAAGCTCTAGATGTTGGGCTCCACACCATCTTGCTTTCAAATGATCGTATGTTGTGGTATATTTGGCCATGGGCACGGAATGTGTAGATTGGATGCTCTTTTGTGTTGGTTGTCTCGTTGTCAAGTGTGCAGTATAGTGAGGTGAACGAGAAATGGCCGTTGAAGAATCTGATGTTGTCACGGAAGTGCCTGGCATCAGCGTCTGCACTCTTCCATAGCCTCATAAGCTCCAGCAGCGTCTCAGGATTTGATAGTTCGACTTTTCCACCACGGCAGCAAACCATTGGATTCATACTCTAACCGCTTTGCGTTTGCATTTGTTGCAGTTATCTTGTGGCTTCAGCATGTGCTCTTCTTCAGGGAGATTGCTGTAAACACATCATACGGATCTGGTACGTTTGAGGTTGAAGAGGAGTAGTCATCTGGCTCATTATTCACGACGTTCTCTTTATCGTCCTCATCATCTGAAAAGACAAAAAAAGTGTGAGATGGATGCGTAAGATGGGAGAAAATTTTAAACATGATTGGAATACCTTGTCCTGCGAACATGTACTCCTCATCATCATTGTCAGAGTCATCTCTGTAGACGACACCTTCGTCACCATCTGTAGGGTCATAAAAATTCATGTTAGCATATTTAAAGGCACACACTCGAATTAAAAATAAATAAATATAAAGATTAGAAACAGAAGATTACCATCATTGCTAACTTGTGGGCATGTTGGTGGTGCCATGTCACTGTTAGTTGCAGAGATAGTAGTGGCACCGTTGTCAATGATACGTGGATGTGCTTCGGGTTTTAAATTATTGTCGCCTTCTGCTGTCATGATTGTATCTTCCTCTGTCGATGCAGCAGATTTCTTTGCAACATTTGTCTCAAATTTCTTATTTTGACCGTTAACAAAGCTCGTCGCTCCCCTGGTGTCCACATGCTTTCTAATGATATACGGCTGATGTCCATATCAGGGGACTCATCATCAGACATTTGTTCTGAAGCAGGTGGGACGTAAAGGAGCCTTCCACGCACTTCCAAAGCAGATAAATCATATTCTGATATGGATTTGTTGAGAGCGGATGTTTTTGATGGAAATTCTAGATTGAAGGTTGGGTTCTCCATGGCAATCGACTCTTTATTCAGAATGGTTCGTCGTATTCCTTGAGTCTTTTCTTGCGACCTTTCTTTGATTCTATCTGTTCAGGGCGTCATATTTTGGTTCCTCTAGCTTTCACGTATGGCTTTCCTCTCCTCAGGAGTCATGTTTGCATATCGCTTTCTCTGGTTTTCGCGTCTGGTTGATCTCTCCTCTGATGTCATACTTGCATATTGCGCTCTATTCCTCAAACGCTTAGCTTCACCTTTGTCATCATGTATCATTTGATCAAGGTTACATTCACATTCTTTTTGTGATTCGACTTGTAGACGTTTTCCTAAAAAGACACAGATTATAAATTATTGCAGAAGATTAATACAAAATGTAATAATGTTTGCTAACTAATTTCTGTTGATAATTTCAGGGGAATTGGTGCCAGACTTGCTAACTAATTCAACGGAGCTTCGAGCAGGAAAAGAGAACAGCCAACTTATGAAAGAAGTGATATGCTTTCTTTTGGGAGATGCAAAAAATACTTGTTATGGTACTTCACATTGGGAAGAGACCCTGATTTTATGGTTTGCTTCATGTTGCCCTCCATGAGTACAATTCCAGATGCAATAAATGAAGAATTTCAGATGGTGTAGACATTGCATCAGGCTAAACAAAAATGGACAGATGGCCAAACTGAAGAGTATAGATTTCTTTTTTTACTCTCTGGCAAGATGGTGATCAAGTTATCTGGAAAAACATCAAGCGTTCAAGACGTGGGCCAAGCTAACTGTTTGAGTTTCAACATTCTTTTTTAAAATTTGCTCTATAGTATTATAAGATCAATATGACGTATCATGAATGAATATGCGTATATCATGAATGGAAGACAATGACATTACCAGAAAATTCGCTAGATTCACTTTTTTTCCTAATCGATATTCACGTTGCTTCCTATTCTTTTCTTCTCTCTGTTCGTCAGTCATTCTTGCATACCGGTCCTTGTCCCTTTGTCTCTTTCTTTGTTTAGGATCAATAATTTCTGCCATGGCACTGGATATCGTGTTCTCTTGGACGACTGTAAAGAAATGCTCCCTGTTCATCAGTTTCGTTGAATAAAAAAACAATAAGTTTTCATTAGAAAAATACCTGCACCGTTGACGTTTGACAGATCCTCAGGTGGACGTACTCCCATTGATTATTTGCTTCAGCGTCATTTATCAGTTAAAAAACGCTTTTGAAAAAAAAAAACGTAGAATAACATTATCAGTTTTTATGTTTGCATTGCTTTTAATGATCATGAAGTAGTCTAGCAACTAGGCTTACGTGAATTCCAAAGGATCTGCCTGGAGGAGACCCAAATAAGAGTGAATAACTGACGATGGTTACGACCTGAGATGAACGCTTGAGGAAGGCGGCGTCTGTTTGACCTGATGAACGAAGCGACGTCCAAAACGTGGTTTCTATTCCAACAATGTGAGGCACTCGATGAACGAAGCGAAGTCCAAAACGTGGTTTCCTATTCCAACAACGTGAGGCACTCGAAGCATATAAATTGGAGCTCATACATCGATCCGTTACTGAGTTGAACTCGAGTTCGATGCCGTTTTTGAGTTGGAACTCGATGTCGTTACCGAGTCCATGGCGGACGCATGACGCGGCGGAGGTCGACGTCATCGAGAGGGAAGCGGGCGAGATGGTGAGATCGCAGTCGTCGTGGTCCGCATCGACGACGATGGACAGGTCTGGTACGGCATGGACAGGCTTAAGCTCTTGTGCAGTAATCGGAGGAAGACGAACGCGAGCTAGGTACGCGAGCGAGGGCAAAACGGACGCGCGGACGAATCGGAGACGAACACAAAACATGCGGAGGAGTAAAACGTGCAGGGGTGAACTCGCAAATCAGCTGACGAAAAGACCTTTGTTAGCCTTATTAAGTAGTACAGATGAGCCGTGTTGTAATTTACGGACTTACTCCGCGCCAGTGACATTCAAATGGCTGGAGGTTTATGGGTAGTGGGTTATATTAGGGTTAGATTTCTTTGGCAGACTTAGAAGATGAAAATCGAGGGAAGGCAGGCCAAACCGGCGGAGGAGGCGGCAAAAACAATGGACAGCAATACGGTCGGGATGTCACCTGTGGGTGGGGCAAGGATGGGGGAGCGCAATTTGCAAGGGTTAGCGTGGCAGGGGCAACAGTTGCGGATCCGGCGGTTACTAGAGGGCAGGAGTCGGGGACATCATGTTGGCTTTGCATCAAGGAGATTGAGAGAAACTACAAGGAAGAAGGGTAGGAGGGCCATTGTATGGTGAACTAACCGACTGCTATAAATCGACTAGGAAAGGCTTTGTTTTCAGTCACGAAATATAGCATGGCCCTATAATTTAAGGAAAATGAAAATTTCAAAATTAAAATTAATAAATAGCCTCTTCCATTTAGTCAACACATATGATAAAATGCAACAATTGTCAATAACACTCTTTAAGTGTGTCATAAGAGAGAACTAAGAAATTGTCTGGCGATTAATCAATGGGCGAGAACAATTGAAATATATGTTTGCCTTAGATTACCTCACATTCAGTTCGCGAGATTTTGTTATGTTTCAAGATGCTTTGCAATTTTTTATTGATGTAATTGGATATTTACAGATATCTAAGAAAAGACTAAACATGACAAAATATTGATATCAAATGAATAACAATGTGAAGTTAATCTAGCCGCGCAATATGCGCGGGGCAAATTCGCTAGTTTCTACTATTCTAGTGTATGTTTAGTTTCGCTGGTACATGAGTGCCACCCCGTACCATGGTGTCGTGGGGCAGGACGGAGAGCAGCGTCTTGCTCCTCGTGTTGACCAGGACTGTCCACGACCTCGCATCCTCGTACCTTTTGAAGTTGCCGCAGCCGCGTAGTCGTTACCGAGCAGAAAGTAAATAACATCCGGGTCGTCGGAGCTAATGACGGGGTGCTCCATGGGCATGCGCGGGAGGCTCCCGTAGTTAGGTAACGCCCAGAGCTCGTCGCAGTCGAACACGCTGTTTTTGACCCGCGTCATGGTCTCCCCCGTCGCCTTTGTCGTCAGGAGGCTCATGGTCCAGGTGGTCACGATGAAGGCGAAGCGGGAGCGCGCGCAATTGCTCTCGCCGATGCCACCGCAGCAGCATCGGCGGTCGACGCTGATGAACCTCAACACGCCAGCGCCGGCGCCGGCCAAATTGCGGGAAAACTGCATGCAAGGCCGATCGTTGCTGTAGCGAAGGCTGTTCTCAGCGCTGTCCACGGGCAGCGGCACGTAAGTGAGCTTGGTCATGTCCGCCATGTCGCATAGGAGGATTCCGCCGAGGTAGTCGACCCAGCACATGAACCGGTCGCCGGCGGGGACGACCGCGTCGGCGACCCACGGCGCCATCATCAGCGCGTCCACATCGCCGGTGCCGTCGTGGTGGACGATGCGTAGCGGCTTGAGGTCCACTCGCAGGAGCCGGGGAAGCGGAGCACGCAGAGCTCGGCCGTGTCACGGGGCGCCTCGAGCTTCCACCACCCCACCTCGAGCTGGGCCACCAGGAGCACGTCGTCCTCGCCGCGACGCAGGACCCCGGTGTGTCCTTGGACAGGCCACGTGCGCGTGATCCCAGTGCGGTAGTAGTAGTAGTAGTGCTAGCCTCGCGGCCGGCGTCTCTCTCGCGTTCACACAGATAGGACATGGTGCAGCGGGGGAGCAGAGACAACGACGGTGGTCTTGCTCCGGCGGCGCCGCCTCCGCAGTCGTATAGGAAGTAGTCGAATACATCTGCTGTTCTACTAACAGAGCGGCCTTCATCAGGGATCCTCATCTGGAAGAGGACAGCATTGTCATCTGCGGCAACGATGTTGATGTCGGGAGCATTGTTGTTGTTCCTGTTGGGGTACTGGTATCTGTCCTCCTGCTTGGGCGCATCGCCTAACCAGGTACAGGAGAAGGCGGAGGTCGCCGGCGGCGGCGCGAGGACCAACGAGATGCGGAACAGCCAGCCGGTGCTGGTGCAGCTGATCACTGAGGTATTCTTGGCATCGGTGACGGAGGAGGCATCGCCGTAGCGTTTCAGCATCACCCAGGTTGGAGACGTAGCGGCGCAGCCTGCCGCCGGCGACTCGGAGGGTTCACTCGGTGGGTCAGGGTTTCCATGTGGCCGCAGCTTAGCACAAGATTGAGCGATCGCTAATACGAACGGTTAAGTTTCCTTCAAAAAATAAACGAACGGATCCACGAGCGTAGGAGAGATGGAGAGCAACCTAATAATTAACTTGGAAAAAAATCTACTAGAATCACGGGCTTTCCCATCACGGTCCGTTCCATAGGAAACGAAAATCGGCCAATATATAGACTGACGGCGTATACATGTGGCCGGGGGTGGCAATAAAACTCATATGACTCGTAAGCTGCTCAGCTCGAGCAAACTGGGCTCGACTCGACTCGACTCGTTTTAATTTAAGATGACTGAGCTAGGTTTTTAGCTCGTTAGAATTTTCGAGCCAGCTCGAGCTGGCTCGCGAGTTAGCTCACGAGCCTAACGAGTTACATAATAAATTTAAAATAGTCATTCATGGCAATGATAAAACTAAGTTAGACAAATCTAAATAATACTAGTAGAAAATATTTTATGATTAATTCTACCATTCTTGATCTTAGGTGCAAATTTGGACTTATTTTTATGCATTTGTTGCTCTCATTTTCCTTTTAAAAAACTATTAAAATGATAACTGTGTTCATACTTAGCTCGTTGAGCCATAACGAGCTAGCTCGTGAGCATAGTGAGTCGAGCCGAGCTGCAGTTTTTAGTTCGTTAGTGTTAATGAGCCGAGCCGAGCTAGCTCATTAGTCTAACGAGCTAGAGCGAGCCGAGCCGAGTTGAGTCGAGCCGGCTCGACAGCCACCCCTACATGTGGCCACAGATTTCCACGAGATTGATCGATCGCTAATGATGGAAACGGAAACCAAACCTCATCCGAGAGGGCCCTCCGGTTCACCGGTGGCCGCCGCCGCCGCCGCCTGCCCACGATGGGTGATGCTGCAGCGCTACGGCAACAGCAGGAACTCCACGACTGATACTCGGGATGCCAGGACACGTGCGACCTCAAAAACTCTAGAAGACAACCCATCCAGGTTTCCTTCAGCCTGGCGCCGCGCGGCTGCTCGAGTCCGCCTTCAAATTCGACTGGGTCGGCATCGCGCCCAAAGGCCCGCCGGCAGCGGCAAATACGAGCTGAGCCGCACATCGTCGCCGCCCACAACGATTGCATCCTCTTCGATGTGACAGTCGTCGAGAGACACAGTGAGTATGCCCGTGACGTCCACGAGACCGACTACTTCCTGTACCAGGCCGGCGCCGGCCGGGCGCCGTCGCTCTCGCTCCTCCGCACTGCTACTTCCCAAACTGTTCGATAATCGTGATGAGGACCGCCGCCGCGACAAGACCGATAAGCCGCGCATGTTGAGCAAGGATAGCACCGGCCTCCTGCGCTGCGGCGATGGTTGTCTCCTGGTGGCCGAGCTCGAGTTGCCGGACCACGGCGAGCCCCAGGACACGGCCGAACTCTGCATGCTCCGGCCGGACGGCAGCAAGTGGGAGCTCCGGCGGGTCCCCGTCATCGCCCCATCAGGCGAGCTGGAGGACAATGTGATGGGGCAGTGGGAGACGGACGCGGTCGTCGCCGTCGGCGACCGGTTCTTGTGCTGGGTCGACTACTTACACGGCTTCCTCGTCGGCGACATGGCCGAGGCGAGCCCCGTGCTCCGGTACGTGGCGCTGCCTCAGGCGCCTACGGAGGGTACCGCCGATTACGAACTCCACGACGGCCGGCCTTGTATGAAACGGTCCAGGGCGCTAGCCGACGCCGGTGACGGCACGGTGAGGTTCGTCAACGTCGAACCCCGCTGCTGCTGCGGTGGTCCTGGCATCAGCAGATGCGAGCGCGGCCGTGCCGCATTCTATGTGACGACGTGGACCCTAAGCCTGACGACGACGGTGGCACATGAGCCTTCGATGACGGCGACGTGGGTGAAGGATGGCGTGATCGACTGCGAGGAGATCTGGGAGCTTCCAGGCTACGACGACGGCCTTCCACACGAGCCCGTCGAGTTTCCCGTCGTGAGCGCCGACGACCCAGACATCGTCTGCTTCGTTGTCTGCAACGACTACCAGTACTACCACGACCTTGAAAAGGACCGAAGGACATGGATTGTCGAGCTCGACTTGAGAAGGAAGGTGCTGCGTTCCGTCGTGCCCAGCAGTAGCCATAGTGATTGCCAACATGGGCACCACGTACCAATGAAACTTCAGTGTCAACAGGCGGTCAGGTCTTACCGTGGTTACCGAACAATTACCGCAAACAAAATGTTGAGACCTGGTTACGTGCAATTGGCATTTATCATCATCATTATTTTGGTTAGTTGTTTTCCCTTTATTTTCAGTTTAGGTCGCCATTGATCATGTTTGTAATAGGGACATACTGTACTGACAGCTGCGCTGCGTGGGTTAGCCTTGTGCAGCTGTAAGGTCGCTGTATTATCTCTTCCTCCTCCAAGGAGCAACCAATAAGAAATTTGTGTGCTTTGAATGGCTATTGATGCAGTATCGAACACTATATCAGCAACTTTTAAGTCACCTAGGTTACATCTTTTTATATTCTTTATTAAGACTACATCTACATACATATTTTTATTCCGAACAACTCGGGGGAGGGGAGGGTAGTTTCACCACCTATATTAATCGAAAAGTAACTGCAGGTTTCTTATATCCTTGGATTCAAACCTAGTGCTAATAATGGAACCAATGAAAATGACTTGCTCATATTGTAATAAGAGGAATCAATGATCGATAAACGAATTAGGGAAAATGTTCCTCAAATCATACATATCTTGACGATCATAAGAGTTCTCTTCTCCATTCAAATAGCATATAACAAACTGTGACAAGCTGAAGGTCTAAAAATTGTAAAAGAAGGAGGATTACTTTTTTTTTTGCGGGAAAAGAGAGGATTACGTAACTGATGCATTGCTGACTTCTAGCAAAATTAAAACTTTATTGGGGTTTGCCTAGAGTTCGGATTTTCAAACAGGTATTGCCGGATAGCACATAAGTTTTGCTGGTAAATGACAGTCATCTGCCGATGAATCAGGAGCAAATTCCCTCTATGGCCCTAAAAATAACGAGGCTTCCTTCTATGGCCCTTTTTCAATCCAAATTCCCTGTAAGCCCGATTTCGAGTTTTGATTCCCTACATGGCCTTTCCGTCAATTAGGACCACTAACGGTGTTAAATGAAGGAGAAAAAGACCGTTTTACCCCTGGACGGAATAAACTCAACACTTTTTTCGAATTTTGTATTTTCCTGTAAATAATTATTTCCTGGTGTAATTGTATTAATGATTTATAAATCTGGGGTTTATTTAAATTTATTTTCGAATACACCAGATTTATAAATCATTAATACAATTACACCAGGAAATAATTATTTACAGGAAAATACAAAATTCGAAAAAATATTGAGTTTATTCCGTCCAGGGGTAAAACGGTCTTTTTCTCCTTCATTTAACACCGTTAGTGGTCCTAATTGACGGAAAGGCCATGTAGGGAATCAAAACTCGAAATCGGGCCTTACAGGAAACTTGGATTGAAAAAGGGAGGGCCATAGAAAAAGCCTCATTATTTTTAGGGCTATAGAGGGAATTTGCTCATGAATCAGTTGTGCTGACGACCGACAACAGCACCTTTGCCCTCGTGTCCACCTCGATCCTCCATGTCTTTCTGTCTGCATAGCTGTCGAAATCGTGCTTGCAAATCATGAAGCAGACGATGTCGGGTTGTCCAAGCTGATGACAGGGTTCTCAGGAAGCACATGCGGGAGGGCCCTCGTAGCTGGCTGCGCCCAGAGCTCCTCGCAGTCGAGCACACCTTCCTTGACCCACTTCATTGGCTCCTCCATGCTGAGGCTCACAGTCCATGTAGTCACCGTGAAGGCGAAGCGAGAGAGCGAGCACGTGCTCCGGCCGTGCACAGGCCACCGCAGCAGCAACGAGGGTCGACGCTTACGAGCCTCACAGCTGCTCCTCAGCGCCATCCACGGCACACATATTCCTAGTATACTGATGTGATCCTCGATCCAATCGTCATCACTCATGCTGCTGCTGTAACCGCTCCCCTTGACGAACGGCACCACGGGCAGCGTCACGTACCGCAGCTTGGGTGTCGCCTCCGCCATGTCACAGAGGAGGAAGCCATCGATGTAGTTGACCCAACACAGGAACCGGTCGCCGACCGGGACAGCCCTGTTGGGAAAACGCCACCGCTGAAGCTCATTGCCCTTGCTGCCTTGTCAAAGACAATCGGCACTTCATGTTTGATCTCCCACTCGGATTCTCCGAGGCGGTGCACGCAGAGCTTGGCGGTGTCTGCCGGTGTAATGTGCCTGTGCATGTACAAAAGCTCGAGCTCGACTACCAGAATCTCGTCCTCTTTGCCGCGCAGGAGGCCTGTTGTTTCTTCCAGGAGCATGTTCTCCCTGGGATCCAGGGTGTTCTGCCTTCCTCATGTTTCGTTAGGGCCCCGCGGACTGGAAGCAGAGACAACGAGGTGGCTTGTCGGTGCTTGCCCTGTACACGAAGTAGTCGAACATGCGCCGGCGCCAGAAATCATCGGCCATGCGGCTCGTTTCGATGAGGATGGAGTCGCCGTGGGCCGCGATGATTTTCGTCGGCGGTCCGTACCTGGCATTCTCCCTGTCGCTGGAAAGGTTACCAGCCAAGTCATAGTAGAGGATGGAGCTCGCCGGCGGCGGCGCGACTCCGAGAGAGACGCGGAAGTGACGCCCCGTGGAGGTGGCGGAGTCCGCTTGCGCCTTGCCGTCGGTATTCAGCATGAGAGCCACCGATGATGGCGCTGGTATTCAGCATGAGTGACCGCGGATGGGCGGCCGCCGGTGAAGCAGAGTGTTCTCTTCGCTGGATCAAGCGGATCGACCGTAAGAGGTTGAACCTGCCTAAGTTACCAGGACCCAGCCTCGTCAGCAGCTTCATATTGTTTGGGGATGGTTTCCGTGCGAGCCGACGATGGTGATGGAGACCTCGATCGCCAATGTTTAATGGCGGCGGCGTTACGGCGATGCGACTTTAGATTTGTGAGACCTAGCCCAGGCTTTTGATGGATAGATACGAATGGTAAATTGGGCTGTAAGGTACGAAAAGAAATTATATCGAGCCCAGGTGCAAAAGTTTTGACTAGCGAGCCCATGTCAAAAGTTTTTGACGTCTGATGAGTCCACTTGGGCTCTTGAGGCAAGTGGCAAATTCACTGATTTACGATCAATTTGCATTTTCTTGTAAAATTCTCTTCGCTGGATCAAGCGGATCGACCGTAAGAGGCTGAACCTGCCGAAGTCACCACAGCACCAAGCCTCGTCAGCAGCTTCATACTGTTTGGGGAGGCTTTCCTTGTGAGCCGGTTCCGGTGGTGATGGAGACCGCGATCGATCGCCAATGTTTAATGGCGGCGGTGTTCTTCTTTGCGACTTGTGAGACCTAGCCCTCCTTTTGATGCTGTCTCGTAGGATAGATATATAGGAATGGTTAATTGGGCTGTAACGGAAAAACAATTATAGCCAGCCCAGGTGCAAAAGCGAGCCCCATGTGATCAAAAAGTGGAACCATTTGCTTGGCAAATTCAGTGATTTACGGAATTGATCAATTTGCATGTTTGTTTGTTGTAAATTTTGAGATGGCTTATCCTCTCACAAAATGACCTGGATTGGCCAGCAGCAATTGCTTGGGAGGGGAGCCATTGCATAATGAAATTAGTAGGGGGGATGTTGGCGATGGTTGGGTACTGCTCTTGGCACCGTGGAATAACCACCATAATAAGAAGTGTAGTTCATGTAATTCGTAACGAAACTTACGAAAACCATTTAACACCTCTTTTCCTATTGCAATTTCTGCATAGTTTCATTTGTGGAATTAATGAAATTACTTTCGGTCTGCCTAGCGTTTACAATTAGGGGAGTTGATGAAATCACCAAGCCGTGTCAGCAGCTTTATAAGGTTTGGTGATTGTTTGCAGGTCCTACTAGGACTAGACAGGAATCCGATCCGTAGTTGGGCACTTGGGCTGAAAGGAAAAAAAAACTTTGTTTGTAGCCAGCCCAGCAGATGTCACGAGACTGGTTTTAAGATGGCTGACACGTTGACGGACACAACATCGCGTTTCAATCGAAGCAGCCATCCATGGAATCCCGAAATCAGCCGCCGGGACAGCCCGTCGGTCTTCCGGCGGCCGGCGAAGCCGATGATTCCTTCTTCCCTGGCTGGGTGATGCTCCACCGTTACAGCTACGAGCGTGGGGAATCCTCCGCCGCCGACGCCGAGACCACCTTGGCGTCGTGTTACACCTCCACAGGTCGACTCTTCCGCGTCTTCTTCGGCGTCGAGGCGCCACCGGTGATCTCCACCTTCTACTACAATTGGGCGGGGCGGCGCGCCCGGCGCCGACGAGCAGGTTCGGAATCCGAGGGTCGTCGCGGCCCATGGCGACTGCCTCCTCCTCGAGATGTTCCCTCCCCGCAAGCGAGACCGGCATCGAGGTCCCGAGACGACGGTGGCGATCGACTACTTCTTGTACAAGGCGGCGGCCGCCGGACGGCCGCCGTCGCTGTCCCTGCTCCCCGCTTGCCACCTCTCCCACCGGTGCCAGCGCGGTGACGGTGAGGCTGCCCAGAGACAGGCGCAGGTGCGCATCAGCATGGACGGGGACACAGGCCTCCTGCGTCGCGGGGAGGCTGAGTTCATAGTGGCCCAGCTCGAGTTGCCGCCGCGTAATCGCGAGGGGCCCGAGATGTGGCTGAGCTCTGCCTTCTCGGTCCCGGCCTAGACAGTGACTGGCAGCTCAAGATGGTGCCCATCGTCTACGACAATGGAAGCAGAGACGACCACGGCGTCGAGCTGCTGCGTTGGTGGCAGGCCGACGAATCATTCGCAGTCGGCTACCAGTTCCTGTGCTGGGTGGACTACTACCGCGGATTCCTCCTCTGCGACATGGCGGTGGACGATGCGAGCCTGAGGCTCCGGTACGTTCCGCTGCCTTTGGAACCACCACAGGGGGACCCAGACAATATTTACGAATTTGGCCGGCGGGGCGAATGGAGAAATTGGCCCCAGCCGGTACCCGTGAGGTGAGGTACATCAGCATCGAGTCCCGCTGCTGTTGTGGAGGCTCCGGCAGGACCACGTGCTCAGACGGCCGCTTCTTATTTACGGTGACCACTTGGACCATGAGTCTTAGTATGGACGAGCCAATGATGGACAAGCCAATGACGTGGGTGAAGGACGGCGTGCTCGACTGTGAGGAACTCTGGTCACAACCGGGCTACGGGGACCTACCGTGCCATACCATGGAGCACCCTGTCGTGAGCGTTGACAATCCCGATATTGTCTGCTGCTTTGTGGTCCGCAACGACTTCTGTTACTACCTCTCAGCCGACAGGAAAGAAAGGCATGGACGATCGAGGTTGACACGAAGAGCAAGGTCCTGCGGTCAGTTGCCCCATACGACACCAATGAGAAAGGGCAAGAGGGGCATTGTTTTCCAGTGGAACTGCGGCGCTGAAATGTTGTTAATAAATCAGTCCAGGGTACAGAAACCATGCTGGCAGATATATCTAAAGATAAAATGTCAGAGTAAACTTTGTTTGAAACTTCAGAAAGCATGGTAACCATCCTTAATTGAGTTCAGTGCTGTGATGGTAAATGCAATTCTTGTAGTTTTGAAGTTATCTATTACTAGCTGAACCTTGCAAAAAGAAATCTATTATTAGCTGCTGACTCTAGTTGTTTTAGAAATTGATCCTAAGTATGTGGCACGATTTGTTTTATATTGTCAGGTTGATTTCATTCAAGTTTAAGCAGGTACTTACTCAGCAAAAAATAGGTAGGGGGCTCCCCTGCCGTTCGCCTCAAAAAAAAAAAAAGTTGTCTATGTTATCTAGTTGCAGACTATGCTTTCTTAGTTGTCTTAGAAATGGATGGATCCTAAGGATACACAATTTTCTTTTATTGTCAGGTTGATTTCTTTCAAGTTTAAGCAGGTACACAGCAATATCACTTGTTTTTGTTCCGACCTTCAGATCATGATTCAATAAGATGAGTAAAGGAATAATGATTCGAAAAGTGAAACATTTCAATTGCGCTAGCTTGATAACGAACCTGAAGCCCAGAACAATAAAAATACCGTGCACCATCTCATAACTGCCGGTGGAGAAAAATGTCAAAGACGACACATTGTACTGCCTCACAGCCGACACACAATTATCATCGTATCATATGTGCTAGTTACAGGATAAAGACACACAATTACTAATGGACCCATGAGGCCTCACTCAGAAACAACTCAGTTTCAAGAAATGTTGCTATTTGTTATTAGCACATATTGTCATTCTTAAAGTTCCTGTAAAACTTTTGTTCTAGAAACAAGTTGCTGTTGTGGAGGCATGACACACAATATGTTCCTGTTAAACTTTTATTTTACAAACTAATTGAAACTACCATATAACCAGCGCTGGAGATGAGTGGATTGCACACATGTTTTCCTTAAAAGTGACATGAAAATGTGTTAATCATTTTTGTAAAACTTCCGTAACTCCTACAGAATCGGATGAAATAAGTACTGAAACTAACAAACTTTACCAAAAGTGGACCTTATAGAGGCCATATGTAACTGAGCTTATAGAACACTACCAACACGGACAGATGTCTCAAGGAACAAGTGTTCATTGCTTTGTCGACTTTCACCCTTGGTGAGCTGTACACATGACATTAGCTGTAAGGAAACGTAAACTTGCAAATCTCGCAAAAGGTTGTCTTACAGTTCCAAATCTCGCCCGTCGTATTCGACGAGGAGTCATCTGGTGGATAAGCGTTGAGGTCCCCTTACCATGCTCCTCTGCGCGTGACCTGCCGCCCCTAGCTCTTCTTCCACAAGTCAAGGTGTTCTCCTTTGGTATTTCATCGAGGTCCTGGATGCCTTACTTGCCGACGCCCTTGTGTATTGCAGTGCATCTTCTTTGATGTTTTCTTCTCTGTCATCTCTCTGTTATTTTCTTTTTTTGGGAGAAATTCTGTTATCATTTCCTGGGATATGTGGGAAAGCTTCCAGCATTGTTCCTTTGACAAGTCCTACCAATCAAGTGCAGCGCACATTCCAAAGGATTGAGGATTCCTACATTTCCCCAATAAAATCCTTCAAACCAAATGGGGAGGATGGGGCTTGATTTTGCTCCACGGGGGCTAACGGTGCAGGCCCTGTAACACCCTGCGTCCAAACCGCTTACCGCCCAGCCCCCACGTGATGCGTGCACGCGCATGCATATAGCACATCTCTTACACTTTTGACCTCGCTTCGTGTAAAAGGGTTTACCTGGAAGTGCTATGCTTGGAACCAACAAGGGTTATATGCTGACCCTCACCCACCTAAACAACCAATGTGGGACTATTCCCACAATTTCAATTCACTTCTGGGTCATTGGGCCGAAATCACTACTAACAGGCTACAAACGAGCTGGGGTGTCATAGTCACCCCCCCCCCCCCCCCCCCCCCCCCCCCCTTAAGGGCTTACGCCCCGGCAGCACACTGCATACACGTCAAGAGGATACCCAAGATCTTCCATCGTTGCAACGACCATGCATGCCCCCTCCACGTACAGCGAGAGTCGGCTCTGAATACCAAATGTAACACCTTACATCCAAAACCGCTTACCACGCAGCCCCCATGTGAGGCGAGCACGCGCATACACATAGCACCTCTCTTACGCTTTTGACCTCCCTTCATGTAAAAAGGTTAACCCAGAGATGCTACGTTTGGAACTAACAAGGGTTATATGCTAACCTCACCCACTTAAACAACCAATGTGAGACTATTTCCACAACACACCACTTCTGGGCCACTTGGGCCGTAACCACAACTACTAGGCTACAAATGGGTTGGAATGTTACGGGCCCAAATAAATCGCAAGTCGGGGTTGGGGATGAGATTTTCCCCGTATAATAGAGGTTCACAGGAACCTGAAATAAGGCATATATATTCAATGTTTTTTTAGGGAATATATCCAATGCTCATCACATTGCCTCTAAAACCTAACCCGCCTCCACCCGCAACAAGCCACCGACCGCGATCCAAGCCCAGATCTGCGCGTTCGCACAGCCTTCCGCCATCGGCATCCCGCCCTTTGCCTTTTCACTAGCTACAAACACCAACGTGTCGCCCTCACTTCACTGTCTCCCTCTTATCTCCACGCACCGGTATGCCTGTCTCCCTCTTATCTCCGTGAAGTGTTGAACTTAGATTACCTTATATGTAGGTCAGACTATGTAATTATGTGTGAGCCGCACAAGATGTAGCCTTTTGTGTATTGTCCATAACTCCATACCATAATACTATGTGACCAATAGAAATATAGCACCCCATATTAATGGAAAAATAGTAGTCCTCTTGCTAATTGGCATAAAAACTGAAAAGGATAATCAAAACATCCTAAATACATACTCTAAACGCACAAAGAGGTCGGTGCCGAAGTGCTCCTCGAGGCGGCGGTGGTCGTGGTGTTGAGGTCTGTCGACCAGAGCACCTCCCACAGCCACTTCTCCAGCTCCAAGTCTGACACCATCGCTGCCCGGTCGGTTTGGGGTAAGTGGTTGGCTAGCGCATTGGCCAATGCCAAGGTTTCGGCTGGTTTTTGGTTTGCGTGGGCTTAAAAGTGGCGGCTTGCAGGCGGGCTTTGCGGTTGGCCCACTTTCCATTCTCCTCGATCAGACATATATAAACCGCTCCTCACATTCCTCCCAAACCTAACCCGCCGCCACTCGCAACAAGCCACCGACCCGCGATCCGAGCCCAGATCCGCGCCTTCGCATAGCCTTCCGCCATCGGCATGCCGCCCTTTGCCTTCTCACCAGCTTTAAAACACCAACAAGCCGCCCTTCACTATCTCCCTCTTATCTCCAAGCACCGGTATGCCAATCTCCACCCATCTTACACTGTTTCCCCCCTCCTCCATGTGTCGGCTTACTCGCGGCCCCTTGCGCACGCCGTTGCCCACCACCGTTGGCCACCCCCATGGGGCCCCGACAGGGATCGGGATCCGTTGGGTACGTGGATGGTGCATACTTTTGCCCCAAGAAGCTAACGGGAACGAATCTTACGGGGCAGTGATGGTATTGATCCCCAGGGTCCCGCCTGCCCTTTTAATAGGTCAATAACAAACAATATATTCAATTTTATTACTCTGCTCCATTAAGGCATGGATTACATTTTGTTCAATTGGTGTAGGAATAGCTTTTGTTGTACTTATAGATGTACAACTTATTTTTATCTTCCACTCCCACGGTTTGAATAAATTCAAACCGAACACCAAAAACAAATGTTGCTAATATGTGCACCAGACACAATTTTTTTCTTCTAGTTACACCAAAATGTGACTGCTATTATAGATACAAATTGCTGTTGGGGAGGGATGACACAAAAATGTTCCTCCAAAACTTAACCAAATATTCATACTCTTTTAATTTTACAAACTAGCTGAAACTACCATATAACCAGTGCTGGAGATGACTGGTGTAACATCCCAATTTTAAATCAAAGTTTAAATGGAATAAAATCACCTCGATTTTAAATTTTTGTTTACTTCTTTTCCTCCTTATCAAATTTTAGAAATAAAACTAACCAAAAGTAGTTCAAACTTAGTTGAATCTGAAATTTTCAAAATATAAAATCTATGCTCAAGTGTTTGTTTACATTTAATATTTACTAAAAGTTTGAACTTTGGAATTTACAACAAATTAAAATCTATATGTTAACCCTAGCAAATTCACCTTGAATTTGAAAATTTGGAATTTAAAACCAGCATAAATATCACCATCTGCATTACCCTGATTTCCTTGTTTTATTTTGAGTGTTTGTTCGAATTTGTTATTTGAAATTCTATTCAAAACTTGAGTATGTTTGAATCTTGGAAATGTTTAAAAACATTTCTTTCCTTTGGGCCAAAAACCCAGTCCAATTCTAAGTTAACCCGGCCCAAACTCCTCTCCTTTCTCTTCTTTTCCGAAAAAAATCCCGAGTGGGCCGCTTCCTTTCTTTCCCTTTCCTGGTCCGGCCCACTTCGGCCCGTTGCGGCCCGGTCCGGCCCAGCGCCCGTCGTCCCCTACCTCCCAGCTCAGCAGACGCACGTCGCCGCCGCCGTCTCCTCCTCTCCCTTCCTTCTCTCTCCCCGTCGCTTTCTCCAGTGCTGTTGCATACCGAAGTGACGCCAGCTCGCACCTGTTCGTGGTCAGCATGCGCAGAGCGGCGCCGCAATCTTTTCCCGCGTTTCGCGCTCTCACAGCCGCCGCGACCTCCTCCTCGCCGTCCAGCTGCCGGCCAACTTAATCGCCGCCGTTCGGCTTGCGGCGCCGACCTGACACGCACCAGCTTGACCACGTGAACGACAGTGGGGCGCGTTTTCCTTGTTTTTGACCTTGACCCTGCGCTGACCTAGAAGATAAGGACGCCACCGCCGTTCTTGACCGGCCGGATAAGGTCCACGGCGTAGAGCTTCTCCGCCTATAAATTGATCCCGAGCCCCTGCTTTTCTCTCCCTCCCCCTCCGCACCAGCCACTCTCTCCCTTTCCCCGAAGCCGCCGCTGTCCCGAAACCCTAACCCTAAGCCCGCTCCGCCGTCGCCATTAAGCCGTCGAGAGCTCGACGCCGCGCGATTTTGAGCGGCCTCCGCCTTTGCCGAGTCACCACCTAGTTTCGCCGGGACCTCCTCCCTCGGCGTAGACGACCAGCACCATCTCTCCGCCTCGCAACCCCCTTCCCAACATCGCCGATGAACTGCCGTCGCCCCCTTCCGTCGCAAGCCGTCGTCAAGCCACTCCGCAGCGCACCGACACCTCAGGTGAACTCGTCGTGCCCTCCTCCTCCTCCTTGATCTGTCGCGGCGAGCTTTTGGTCGCCGGAGCGCCATTCCGGCCAACTCCGGCGAGCCGCCGCCGTCTCCCCGCGCCGCTCAGCAGCCGCCGCCGGCCGCCACACCCCTCTCCTCTTCGCTGTCAGCCATCCGATCTCGATCCCGCGGTCCAGACTAGGTACCCCTTCGGGTTGTAACCGGTCCACCATGGACCGGTAAGACTGCGGCCCCTCACCGGTCCACAGGACCCATGGACCTGGTCTATAGAATTTCAATAGAAAAATAAATCAGAAAATCCTAGGAAATCCCCAGCCTCTGTACTTTTACAGATACACCCCTCTAGTTTATTCTATTTCTGTTTAGGTCCTGTCTTTTTACAGAACACACCCCTATACTTCTCTATAATTACCTTTTAGTCCCTGTCTTTTTACATCAAGGGCCCTCAACTTTTCTAATTATGGCAAGGTCCCTTAAACTTTTCTGTTCTTACATATGGGTCCTTAGAATCTTTTCTGTAATTACAAACAAGCCTCTAAAGTCTTTAAACGCTATATCTTTTCCACCCAAGCTCCGTTTTGAGCGATTCTTGCGCTCATGCGTTCGTAGAAACGCGTAGTATCTTTTGGTACTGTCCGTGGAGCTCCACCCCACATCCGCAAGCCATCAATACCCCATGTTTTTCCCCTCGCCCGATAAATCCTATCTCGACAAATCATTCTTCGCTGATCTCGCATAGCGCAACTGTTCTTTCACCTGTTAGTGTTGAACCTAACCCCTCTTGTTGAACCATTCCACTCTTCTCGTCGTACCGTCCCACCTCAAGTATAGTAACCTCTTTTCATCACGACCTAGCTTTAACCCTAGCCTAGCACAGTTATCGCTTAATCAAACCTAATCCAATGTTGTCTTCGCCATTTATCTAGTTTATTGATTTATCCACCTCTTTTAATTGATGTCAGTTATTTGAGAATTTTACTGGTATTTCATTCGCTTTATTTTTGAGGCTATTCCTTTGTTATTTATTGTCATCTCAGTGCATGTCACGACTGGATCATATAGCTAACCCTGCACCATCATGCATTAAATCTTTTGCATTTGCATATCCTCTCCTCAAACCACTCATGTTCTTTAATAGAAATAACTTAGAGTTTATATAATAGATATGCACGCAATCCCATCAATAAAGCATATACATCTCATCATCCTCACCATAAGGGTTGCACCCTTGCTTCTTTAAGAGAACTTAGATAATTAATAGTTTTGTCTAGTGAATATGGCCCTTATAAGGCCATAAATATATCATGTAGTAAATAATCTTTCATAAATAATGTGCACTGCATAACCATAGTCATTTCTTGGAATTTTATTGATTCTTCTTATTGGTTCTTTTATGGAGTTATAATTGGATTTTATTGGTTCTTTTTGATCTTTATTTCTTTTTGCGGTAGTTGTTATACGTAAGGTTTCCTATGCGATAGCTTACGCGACGTTCGAGGAAGAGCCAGACGAATTCAAGGAAGATCTGGAAGATCCAAGATTCAAGGATGAGTTGAAGAATCCAAACCCGAAGAC
>JAAXCT010003600.1:0-29977 GCA_012490785.1 Eragrostis nindensis | reverse complement strand
AAAAAAAAGAAACCCTAGCTCTATACCATGTTGGAATAATGATTGCTTCTCTTCTTCCAGACCCTAGAAGGGTGGGATAAATATACCTATACATGGGCCTCTAAACATGGGCTATACACATACCCCAACAGTTATAGAAGAGATATAATGAGGTCAAATGTTGTAGGCCACAATGCCACATCAAATAATTAATCAATGGAGAGAGCAGGTGGTATGTACATCGTGCTTTCCCATGTTCCTGAAACTATTGGTATGCTGTATGTGATATTTATTTCTGCTAGCTTACAGAGCTTTTTTCTCCTGTGTGTATAAGAAAGAAAAAATAGACACGCACCTTTTGGGTGGGTTCTGCTCTGTTCAGTTTAGGATCAGAGTAAGAAGATGTTATTGACAACCATTGAGTAGGCAATCTGTTACTAATGTCCATGGTGGACGTTTGCCTGTTCAGAATCAAATGAATATTGTCAACTTATAATTCCTTGTTGCTAATTTGTTAACGCCAGATATACTTTTGTTTCTATGAAGAATGTTGCATGTATCTTAGACCCATAAAAATTGAAGGATATCCTATATATGTGACTGCTGCAAGAGTTATTATGTTTAACTTTCATTAATTCAGACATGTTGTGAACAGTACCAGGTAGAGAAACATTTGGTCTTTTGTAATACATGCTTGCGTTCTATTAAAATTAATGCTTCATCCTAAAAGATGCACTTTTATTATCCACTCAGTCCAACCTACAGAGTATTTTTAGCATTGCATCACTGGCTTTGTTCTTTGTACTTTGTCCTGTGATATGTTTCAGCCCACCTTATATATCGTTCGGGATTTATAGTGCACCTATAGTATAATTTGGTTTTTGTGATTCGATGCCAAGTATTTTTTTTAAGATCATTTTGTGTGGTTAGAACCATTTTCCACTTATGCATATGATAATTAGTTCTTTAATTGTATGCGCTCATATTTATTTGCTTTCTATTTGTTCAACAAGAGGAAGATACACTAATTGGTGGTTTCAACTTCTGCTGCAGGTACAGCGGAATGCCACAGCCAACAGATGTGTTTTATCTCTGTCCCTCTGTTCTTGTTCATATTTAAGCATCGATGTTCTAAATGCATGCTGCTATTTATTCTATCCCTTGTCCTTTCGAGATCAACGGTCAGTCAAGAAAGATTACCATCTTCTTGCATCACTTAAATAAAGCCCCATGTAATTAGGTAGTAAATACAAATAGGTATACCTCATAAATTAATGCTGGGAAGAATTTGTTCCACGGTAATATGATTGTTGGGAACAACTTTGATAGAGTGAGTTTTTTCAATGCTATGGCTTGGTAAATCTAATTGAGAGCATGCCACTTCTTTCTGGATGCCCACTGAAAAATTGTGAACAAGGTCACCCCTTGCTGATTGATTTTCATTAGACCTTTTTTTTTTTGGCTTAGTTCATGATAGAAGAGCTGAGATCAGCACAGGAGTGTTGCCTCCTTTCATACATGAGGACCATCCCTGACTTCAGGTCTGGGATCATTCTCTCTGATCCAATCATATCGATTGATTTTTTTTTTTTTGGTTTTTTGCCACAGCAAATTTTCTACATTTACCTTTCTAACTTTTGCCCACGGTTTTAGGCCCAAAGTGCTTACAAAATTGCACCAGGCACATCAGAGATTCTTAGGGTAAAAAGACCCTACAATTCTTTAATAGGATGCCTAAAAGATGTTGCTAATATCTGTTATGAAGAAACTTTACCAATGGATATGTGAAATAGTTATTTAATTTTTTTCATAAAATTTAACTTTTTAGATTTCAGATAGCTATCAATGTAGAATAAGTACCATGCAACCTAGAATTAGATGTTACTATAAACATTCTTAGTTATCATTGCCTTTGATCACAGTTCTATTTTGTGCTGCAATTTTATTTTTCTCAATCAGAGTAATAAACGTCATGTATTCAGGCTCATGTGTAGATGATTCAGAATAATGCCTGTGCTTATTGAAATTCTTACCATGAGAGTTCAGAATGGAAAATCATGATCCCTATGCATAGGAGAAGATGCATGGGTTTTGTGGAAATAAGGTATGTTCCTACTGAATTTCTATTGTTTCGTTTAAGCTTCTGTATGTGGACGTGCCTTAAGCTTTCGTCAGTTTAGTAGCTCAGGATTGCTTATTTGATTAAAAGGAGCTGACTTATCGTCATATGTGTGTGGGAGAAAAGATGGACAACTCTCACTTAGATGTTGCGTTTGTTCTAGCTGCAGGTTCTTTTTATTTTGTTCAGGGTTCTGCAGTGTTTTTTTGCATTACTCTAGGTTCATCTGCTGCAAGTTTTTTCATGTATTTCTGGGAAAAAAGTCACATGTTGAGGGAAAAGTTAAGGGCCGATTTTTTCCTTTGAATTTTATGTTTTTATGGCTGCATATATGCTCAGTAGCTGGACAATATACTCATGTTGATTCCTACTGCTGCAGATCCCCATTTCCACCGTGCTTTCTGCCCAGAGCACAAAACAAATACCACAACAAAAAACAAGGTCCATGATGTTTATTTACCCAAGCTGTTTTAGAACCAGATCAACTCCTTTGTGCTTAATTTGAGAGCTAATTTTTAAAGTACTTTCATAGTACAACAAAGTTGCTGGCAATTACTGGGACAGAATGCCAAATAGAATATCTATATCCAAACAACTTCGTTTTATGATATTTACTTTTTCTTTACCAGCTGAACATTATCACGTGATCAAAATGAATTTTGGGTCGCATTTTCTTTCTTTCAGCGTCCAGGTATAGTTTATTGTGTCTTGTGACCATACCAATAATATATATGTAGTATATATTGAATTAGCTTTATGCTTTGTGTGCGTGTCTCTGTCACTCACATTCTGGCACGATCACAACGATGTTGTAATTGTTTGCTCCGACAAGATAATGACACCTTAATGGATTCTCTTATATTATATATACAATGATCTTGTGAACTCTCAAGATCATGTTGACAGATCTATTAAAACAGATATCGTTCTACGCACGAACTCCCTTCTGTTTTGTGTCACCTCTGCATAGGATGGAACTCAACGGAGATAAGGTTGATGGAACTCACACATAATAGCTATATTGTGAATCCTTTCAATTTAATACCTATATTGTATTTCATATCTGAACATTGATGACACAGAATAGCTGTATGGCTTTTGCCTATTGCCGCGTCGTGGATGCCTTATTTATGTTTCCCGTTTCTGTCGTGCATTACTCTTTAGTGTCCTTTGTTTAGTGAGTCTTTTACCTCTATGCCATTAAAAAAGTTAGTGGTGGTTACCTGTGTGCCACTAAAAAGTTCTCAGACACCTGTGTGCCATCGCGCGAACTTTCTTTTACCTGTGTGCCATTCCGTCCCCTTCCGTGAGAACTTAACGGTTCTCAGCGCTGACATATGGGACCCACATAGGAAATGTCCATGTGCCCCCTGAACCCATCTCCATCTGTGGAGTCTCTCCCCGCTCGTCTCCATCTCCATACGCAGCACGCCCCCCAAGGCCCCAATCCTAGCCGGGACACCGCCGCCAGCGCCGCCGCCGCCCAGGACCGGCGAGCGCGGGAGAGGCGCCGCCCTCCAAGCCCGCGTGCCCTCATCCGGCCCTCCGCTGTCATGCCGGAGACTTCGAGCGCGGCACTGGCGCAAGCCCAAGAAGCGGGCGTCGGCGCCCCCGCGGTGGGCGCCGCCGCCGGTGATCGAGATCCACCATAGCGCGGGCAGCGACGACGACAGCAGCGCGGCGGGGCGGCACGGGAACCAGCCTTCGGGACATCCTGTCGTCGCCGGAGTACGAGGCGGCGGCGGGGTCCCCCGCGGCGGCTGCGGCAGCTGCGGGGACATACGCTCGCCGTCCCGTGGCGAACAGGCACACGAAGAAGCCGCTCCGCTGGTCCTTCCGGTCTCGGCCGTACCGTCGCGCGCCCTCTCGCCTCGCGTCCGCTCCGCCGCACGCCCGCCTTCCGCTCGCTGCGCTCCCGCGCCGCCCGAGCGCCTCGTCCTCCCTTCCCAAGTCGCGCCGCGCCCCCACAAACGGCTGGCTTCTCCGTAACCGCCGCCGAGCACCATCGGCGTTGCTGTGAAATTCTCCCTAACGTTGAGCCACTGTCAAATCACTTCACAGGAAGCTCCTTCACATCATGGCACCCATTTGAGCAATCCTTCTTGCAATTAACTTCTCGTCATGTCTGATTTGAAGATTTCTCTGCCGCCGTCTTCTAAGTCGGGTCGTTGGAAAAAAGGACTGTGGGGGTGAGGAAAAGAAATGTACAGAACAAAATTGACGTGGACATTCCACCACTTTCTTGTCCTATGTGATATGAACCAGTTAATTGTTGCTATGCAATGGTCATGCACATTTTTTCCTTTTTTATTGTCAAATCAATTGTTTTTATAATTGTCATACACCTTTTCCCCTTCTTAAAATAATTTGCGCATTTTCCTTATTTATTTGCACCTTTTTCTTATTTATTCGCGCCTTTTACTTATTATTTGGGCCTTTTTCTTATTTATTTACGCATTGTTTAATTTGCGCCTTTTTCTTATTTGTTTCCTCCTTTTCCTTATTTATTTCCATTTTTCAATTTATCTCCACCTTTTTAAAATTTATTTGTCTTCTTTTATTTTTTTCATGCCTATTTTTCTCACGTAAAAAATGCTTCAACCAGCGCCCACGGTCACCACCAGAAAAAGCAGAAGGGTAAAACCGACTTTTTCCACCTCCGTTAGCCTCCGTTGGGCGTCCTTCCATCCAAAATGGCATACACGTTAAAAAAAGTTCGCGCGATGTCACACAAGTGTCTGAGAACTTTTTAGTGCCACACAAGTAACCACCAACTTTTTTAATGGCATAGAGGTAAAAGACTCTTGTTTAGTCTTGGTACATGTGTCTGTAGCGGTATATGGATCAGAAATTGCACGATGTCGCAGTATAAGCAATTGTGCATGTATTTATTTTAGGCATCTGTCTAAAGCTACTGCTCTTCTTAGTCCATCTCAAAATGATTCGGTGTTTCAATTTGTACCTAATATTGTTATTTATGCTTTTTTGTAAAAGTCAATGGGTCATGCCATTGTATATGTATTTCTTTTTAATGTGTTCGTATTTCTAATACCAAAGTTATGCATATTTTGCTTTGATGATGAACAGTTCCGATAGCAGGTGCCCAAAGGCCTTATTATACTCTCTTTTGTGTTCTTCACAATCCATATTTGAACGTAACCAATTTGCTCCTTCCTACCTTTACGTATTCATTCAAAAAAAAAAACTTTCAGCAAACGGCGCGCAAGGGCGCGCTGCCATCTACTAGTGAACGACTATGAGAGGCTGGGTCGGATGATCTTCGGATTTTTCAGTTGACAATGGCATTACAAAAACCTGGTTGCCAATCGGCATAACGTCTAAATCATTATTATATAACAGAGAAAGATGCATGTGATATTTCTCTGTACGACAGAAGTAGTTAAAAAATAATACTGACGCTCTGTTTGTGCACGAGATTGATGCTCAAACTCATACGGACAGGTTTCACCACGTAGGGGCCTAACCAACCGGGCTAGCTACTTTCCATTCAAAATAGTTGTTGCCCTTTTGTAGGAAAACAAATACGCACAATGGAATGCCAGGATTATCAATTGTGCTAGTCGTTAAGTACATCCCAATCTATTCATTGTTTTTAACGAACGCACGAGCATCAGAAGCAATAAAGAATAAATTGGAGGAATTATTTGAATAGGTCTGCAATATAATGCAAACTTGTATTTGTTGATTAAACAAAATTTATGCCAAAGAAGACATATGATATTTCTCTGTACGGCAGAAGTAGTTAAAAAAATAATTTGTAAATATTTGAATACAAGATTATGATTTACTCCATATAATCATATGGAATAATTTGTAAATATCTGAAGTAGTTAAAAAACGAAGTTATATGGAGTATATACGATGAATTGTTCCATATAATTATGCGAAACATTGTTGTCCCGGGTTTGCACCATCTTAGTCTTTTACATCATGCATTTACTATGCATCTTTCCTTCTCCGTATGCAACATCGTAGACTTGTCATGTACTAGTTGACTCGATTGAAACCTTTGATGCAAAACTTGGTGCAAAAGAGTAAAAAAAAGTCCAGATAAACTGAGCTTATGTACCATTATCCTATGAATTTGAGCCTCCTCTTTGTTTTTCTTTTAGTCTGAAGGAGGAACCAGCAATTTTTCAGTATTCGTTAAGAAAGAGTGTACACATCGCGACTAGCCTGTACAACGAGGCGAATCATGATGCTACAACAAAGAACTCGAAATATGTATGACAACCCTCAAGCTCATCCAATCCATCTCGAATGTCTAATTAATATAGGCAGTAATAGTGAGAGGCAAGAGGCTGGTGCCTTAATTTTTGGTCATGGCGCGAAGCGTTTTGGTTTAGGATCCGAGACACGTACGCAGCACTACCGCGCGCATTAGCGGCAAACTCGAACTCTGTCCGGCTCTTTTTGGCGGGTGTCCAACTCGTTCGGATACAAGCTTCCACCGTCAATATAAACGAAGGCACGTACGAGTCCAATCGGCCAAGGTCGCTGCTGCACAGCGGTCGATCGACATCTTGTTCCCTCGACGAACCGAAACATCGTACGTGCCACACTAATTATTTGCCTGCCGAATATCACGCATAACAGGAGACCATGGAGAAAGAAGATTTACCGCTACCACTAGATCCCAGCTTTGCTCCAGCGCTCCTTTACAACAACAAAGATGGCGGCGAAACGAGCGACGCCAGGCACCTGTACAGCATACCAAAGAGGCGGGCGGTGCTGGCAAGAGGTTTCGACGGCTTCGTCAACGACGTCAACTGGGTGACGCCGCAAGGTTGGGTGCTCGCGTTGGATTCGAGCACGCGCGACGCGTCCCTGCGAGACCCCTTCAGTTCTCGCGCCATACCTCTGCCCCCGGACCGGGACAGCCTCCTCGCAGACAGCAAAGCCACGAGGTGCGTCTTGTCGACGACGGAGACGGACCCGGGTTGCATTGTCGTGGTAGTGATCCACCGCGAGGAGCCGATGTTCTGCTACTGCCGCCCCGGGAGCAGCCGGTGGTTCAAACACGAGTACCGCCCTGAGCTGCTGCTGGACGGCGACGACAGCCAAGGCACGATCAGAGAAGTGGCCAGGCTCACGGCCGTGGGCGGCCGGTTCTACGCGCATCACTTCGGGGATCATACGCTGACGATGCTCACGTTCTCGCCGAGCCCGACTCTGACGAGCGTGCACGTCGTCGACCGGCCGTGGAAGGCAGGATACTCCATGGAATATCGCCTCGTCGAATCTTGCGAGGAGCTGTTCATGGTGCGATTCTGTTTCGATCCGATCCGCTTCGAGACTGTCGTCCACATCGAAGTCAGCAAGATGGACACGTCCAAGAACGCCTGGGTGAAGGTGGAAGGGCTCGGTAGCAACAGGGTATTCTTTGTTGGTACTAGCGGTCATTCTCGGTTTGGAGTGTCAATGGCGGCAGATGAGCTTGATTTGAAACCGAATTGCATCTATTTCACCAAGGACGATGACAAGGGGTTGTATGTCTACGACATGGAGCAAGGAACCACTGCCGTACACAACCCTGGAACAAGTATTCCAGATTCAATGCAACCCGTACTTTTGGTGCCGGCTTGCGACTTTAACCTGAGATAGAAAGACCGGTGTGGTTTTTTAGTTTGCGGTTTCTTGGATATGTCTAATTAAGCCACACTTTTTAACATTTATTTGAGCGAAAAGGTATGTAGCTTACTCGTTATAAGAGCGTCAATAGCAACTCAGATCCCGGGTTCGACTCCTCGTGGGAACGAATCTTTTAAGATTTAACGGCGTTGCACATTTATTGATAGGCGACGTTTCTCATCGACAGGCGACAGCGAGGTGTTAATGGTAACTTCGTCAATCTGCTGGTTCAGTCTTCTAAGATGCTCATAAGGGTAGGGTTTGCGTACTTGTATTCATAGGGCTGAGTTGCGTGCGTTGCGAATGTTTGAGAGGGTGTTCGTTTCTTTGGAGCTAAACTTTAGCCCTTTTATATCAAAGAGAATCTTAGTATTTAGGAGTATAAAATAAAGTCAAATTACAAAACTAATTGCAGAACCTCTGGGCTAATTCGCGAAATGAATCTAATGAGGATAACTAAGTCGTCATCTGTCAAAAAAGTTCTATCAAACTTTTAGTCCGAAAGAAACGAACATGCCCTGAGTTGTACTGTGTAATGGAAAAAAAAAGAATCTTATAATGCTGGAGTTCAAACGAAAGAAGAAGAAAAAGCTGAGAGATTCTTCCTGCCGGAGTTCGGATAGAACTCTCAAAAGCAACAACCACGCCATGAGGCGTACTAGGCCAAGTCGCCAACCTAAACGCAAGCAGAAATCCCTGCCTGGCGGCGCCGCGTTGTTGCCCACTCGGTGAAATCTAACGTCAGAGACCGGCCCATCGATCGATCGATCGAGCGTATTGAGGCCATGTCGCCGCCGGCGCAGGTACACGACTGGTCATCGCTCCCGGGCGACCTGCTCCGCGACATCCTCGCGCGGCTGCCGTGGTCGAGCCACCCGAGCTTCGCGGCCACCTGCACGCACTGGTGCACCGTCGTGACGCCATTCTACCCGGCCTGGCTCACTCCGGTCCTCCTGAACGCCGTGGACGTCGGCTCCACCAACGTCCGGTACTACAGCCCCTACCACCACAAGATTTTCGAGGTCGACGAAACACTAGAGAGGCCAGGCGCCAAGATCTGCTGCGCCGACGGGCACCAACTGACTCTGTGCTTCCATGACGGTGACGAACTAATAGTCACCCGCGCCGACCTCGTGACCGGCTTCATCGAGGACTTCCGTCCGCTGGAACCAAGCTACTTCAACTTTGTCGCCTGCGACGGTGAGGACAGAATGTTCTGCGTCAGCGCGGTTGCCGGCTTCCTTCGGGTTGCACGCAGCATCGAGCGCGACGGTGACTGGTTCCACGACTGGGAGAACACGGAATTCAGCCCCGGTGAGAGGAGGTTTATAACGTCGCCGATGACGAACCCTGTCCTCCACCACGGCATGCTCTACATGTTGGCGGAGGATGGGAGGTTGGCGGTGTACTACGAACGCCACCACGACGACGGGTTCAAGATTCTCGACAAGCCGGTAGGATTCGGGTTCGAATGCGACGACTTCTACCTGTTGGAGTCTGACGAAGGCGAGCTCATGGCCGTGCTCACGGGCCGCCTCGGGTCGCCGCTGCATGTTATCAAGCTTAACGAGCACACCATGGAGTGGGAGAAGGTGGAAAGTTTGGAGGGCCGGGCATTGTTCACCGGCACGCTCAAGACGATGATGGTGAAGACCGATGTTAAGTGGATGCAAGACAAGGTCGTCTTTCCGAAGATATACCGTTGGCCTGAGATCATCCAAGTCGACCTTGTTGATCAAGAAGGCGAATTGGCGTTTGTACCAAAGTCCTGGCATGGTGCCACAAGACGGCGGTGCGTGCGGCGAGAGCATATGGACTTGTGGATTGGGACAATCGGCGGAGTTTTGGGGGACTACAAATTTTGATTACGGCATCTGGGTCAATTTCAAGAAATTAACTCCGTAGTATGCACTGCATCTATAGTACAACAGTGGGTAAAATAGTGCTCTCAAGCTTTGACAAAAGTGAGGCACTCCCTCCAGATAGACTTTAATTATTGTCGTCCGTATAGCAAACCAGAGTCATTTTTAGTTCAAATCAACGTGCTTGTGTCGTGGAAACCAATGTTCGAGCCTATGTGCTTGGCGGCCAATGTTCGAACCTGGCCAATGTTCAAATCAACCCGCCACCGCCATCGTGTAAAAAACCAACCCCGTCTCAAGACCTGGCATTACGCATGGTCACCGGAAAAACCAAACCGCCACCGTCGACCTTCCTATGTGCTTCGCGGCCGCACTGGACAGTCCTTCTTCGGGCGGCAGCCCTCGCCGCGCGGCTTGCTCTTCTTTGCACACCGCACGGAGTTTTGTACACCACACGGAACAGTTTTGGTTTCGGATCGCCACCAAAACGATCGGTACCGAGTGTTCCGTGCGTGCCCAGCGACTCGAATTCTGTCTCGTGACGACTCACGAGTCACGACCCGGCAAGAACTCTGTCTATACAATCACGTACGGTTCACGGGAATAATCGGCCGCGAGGCGGTAGCTGCTACATATCGAGGCGTCCACGCCATCAGCTGATCCGTAGGTACGTACATCACACAGGGACGGCTCGCCGCCTCCACCACTAGATCCAAGCCTCGCGCCAGTTCTGCTCTTCTACTGAATATCCAAGAGGCAGCTGGTGCCGGCGAGCGGGGACGGACGGCCTCGTCGACGGCGTGAAGTGGATCACGCCGCAGGGGTGGGCGCTCGCGCTGACCCGGCCACGCGCGGACCCCTTCACCTCGCGCACGGTGCTGTTGCCCCTGGACACGGACGCCTCCTGGCCAGCAGCGACGACACGAGGTGCGCGTCGTGTCCACGCTCCAGCCGACGGACCCGGGCTTCGTCGTGCTGGTCCTGCACCTGACGGACCCGGTGATCTGCTACTGCCGCCCCGGTGGAACACGGTGGTTCAGGCACGAGTACCAGCCCGAGCTGCTGAACGATGGTGACCCTGATACTCGCTAGGGCTGTTCAACGGGGGTCCGGTTAAACCGGCGAGGAAACCGGACGCGCGCCTCCCCCAACAACAAAGCTACGGATTAACAATAGTTAGTTCAATTGATTTTCTCGCAGCAAACGATTTCTGTACGCAGCAGGGATAGCGATGGAGCGTGCGTCGGCGACGGAACGGGACTGGTCGTCGCTTCCGGCCGACTACTCGGAATCACCTTGGAGCGGCTGCCGTGGTCGAGCCACCCGAGGTTAGCCGCCACGTGCAAGCACTGGCAATCCGCCGTATCGCCGTTCTACCCGGCGTGGCTCACTCCGGAGCATCTCAATTCCGTTGACGACGTCGGCACCTCCAGCATCCGCTACTACAGGCCCTACTACCACAAAAACTTCGATACCGCCGTGTACTACGAAAGTCCCAACGCCCAGGTATGCTGTGCCAATGGACACCGCCTGACCTTGTGCCACGGCGCCGACGGCGGCGAAACGAGGGTCGTTGATGTCAACCTGGTGACCGGCGTCATCGAAGACTTGCACCCGTCGGGACACACCCAGTTCGCCTTCGTCATCTACGACGACGTGAGGAGAACAATGTTCGGCATTGACGCGCTCGTCACGCTCAACATCGCCCGTGCCAACCGGAGCGACGGCGGCAAATTAATGGCAGCGCTGGAAATTCTCAGGGCCCAACCTTAACGGTCCAATGCTTACAGCATCGCCGGTGACTAACCGGTTCTCCATCGCGGCTTGCTCTACCTATTGGGTAACGACGGGAGGTTGGCAGTGTACGACGATGAGCAGCAAGAGGAAGGACTGCAGGTTCTTGATGAACCTGAAAGTTTTGGTATTATTCATGAATGTGATGACTGCTACCTGTTCGAGTCCGACGAAGGCGAGCTCATGGCCGTGCTCATTGGCTGCCGCGGGTCACCTGTGCATCTTGTCAATCTGAATGAACAGAGCATGGAATGGGAGAAGGTGGAGAGTTTGGAGGGCCGGGCATTGTTCACCGGGGCTCTCACAACGACGATGGTTAAGACCAATGTTGAATGGATGAAGAACAGGATCTTCGTCCCCCGGTTATACCACTGCCTGAGACCGTCGACGCTGACCTTGTTGAGAGGCAAGGTGAAGTGGCCTTCGTGCCGGTGTCTAGGGCAGCGGTGCAGGGCGGTGCCGCATGTGGCTCGAGCATATGGGTCTGTGGATTGGGACAAAATGAATCCTCGGAGTTTTGGGAGACTACGAATTTGATTATAGTATCTGGGTTGATTTCAGAACTTGAACGATCGATGGTCTTTTTTTTCTTTTTGTTGAGGAAACTGTGGACTCTATGATTTTCCTATTATTTTAGACAATATGGCATATATTATATCAGCTCATGTGTGGGTCAATATCGTAGTTGATTCTCTGGTTTGTATGTTAAACACGATCGATCGTGACGGCTTCTAGGCAAGCAAACAAGCAAAATCTAAACTGTTCGAAACCGACATCAACAGAGTATGCACTCCTGAGCACAACTGTACTTTAACTCGAACTCCACATGTTTTATTGGACGATTAGAGCATCAAGAGAGTCCTATAAACCTCTCTTAATTCAAAATATTGACATTTAATCGGAAAAACCTTCTCCAACAGGAGTCCAAAACCACCATCAATTTTTTCATAACCCCTAAACTTCCCTCATTTCTATCTAGAAACAGGAGAAGTTTTGGGTGCCCCATTCCTGCTACTCCCGCCACGTGTGCAGATTTTATTAGCAGGTCCCGCCATCTTTCCCTGGGCACGCAGGGCAAAAGCTGTGCCGAAACGTCATCGGCGTCAAGCAAACGCCACCGCCCTCCGTCCAAGCCCCGCTCGTCGCTGCTCGTCCCCGCGGTCGTGCATCCTCGGCAGCGGCTCGTTCCAGCGCCCACGCGTCCTCGGCAGGCAGCAGCTCGTCCCCGCGGCCGCGCGTCCCCGGCATCAGCTCCTGCGCATCCCTGCAGCAGCTAGTCCCCGTCTCAAGTGCAGCTCGCATCAGCATTTCTTTCTCCTTCGAAAGTAAATTTTCCTACCCATTTAGTCTGATATTGGTAGAGATTAGCTATTGATTCCCGTGATTTTGGAGGTTTGATAAATTGGAACTTGTCTGCAAACGTATGTATCTCTCCTCGAATATCAGATTAAATGGATTCCTATGTATCGCAATCCCAGTCACCAAACGTATGTATCCCTCCTTGAATATGTAGTTCGGCAAGAACGCAATGCAGTGACGGATCGCCAGCGATGGCGGCGGAGGAGGCCGCTTCTGTCGCCCCTTCTTGCGTGATGATCGAGGATGGCGCAAACCAGATCGGCGGAGGAGGATACGTACACAAGTTGCTGACGTGGCCTAATTTGAATTGGTTTGGATTCACTACTGGGGAACTCTTGGAGGAAGGGAGAAAATTTGTCCCCAATACTTTTTGGGCAGCTCCCGAAAAGGAGGTTTTAAGGGGTTAATTTTTGGGCTTCTCTTAGAGATGCTCTTAGGACTCACAATACAACTTAGATATCGGCGGAAGGTGAAGCCCGCGTTCATCAGCGTCGCTCCCTCAACCAAACCAAACCTCACAGGAAATCTACTCCCTCCGTCCCAGTTTACTTGGCATCCTAGCCTCATCCAGTTTTCCCAAATAATTATCGTTCTCACTTCCCGATGCACCTTTCTCTCTTCCTAATACACCTCTATCTCTATCACTCTCCTTCTCGTTTTCTACGCACCTACCTTTACTAACTTTTCTTAATCTCCGTGCCAAGAGCTAAAACGACAATCAGCCTGTTTGGCAGGCTGCGCTGCAGCTGCAGCTGCTGAAGAAATAACTACGAACACTGTTGCGGCTGCTGCGAACACTATAGCAGCTGCTGAAGAAATAACTGAAACACTGTAGCTGCTGCAAAGCAGCCAAGTGAACAGGCTGAATTATTTGGGACGGAGGGAGTATCATGTACGCGGCAACCATGGAAAACGAAGATTCGCCGCCACCGCTCGATCCCAGTATCGCTCCAGTCTTGCTATTCGACGACAGGAAAGGCACCGCACAGAAGATGGCAGATACCTGTACAGCATACCCCAGAGGCGAGTGCTCTTGAGGAAAGGATTCGACAGCTTCGTCAGGGACGTGGACTGGGTGACGCCGCAGGGGTGGGTGCTGACGCTTGACGAAGGCTCCCGCGACGTGTCGCTGCGCGACCCCTTCTTCTCCGCCCGCGTGGTCCAGCTCCCACGGGACCGGGAGGGCTTCCTCGACAGAGAGATCACCACGTGCTTCCTGTCGACGCAGCGGCCCACTGACCCGGGCTGCGTCGTGCTCGTCGTCCACCGCAAGGACCGGTGCTGTACTACTGCCGCCCCGGAGACAGCAGTGGTCCAGGCACACGAGTACAACCCGGAGCTGATATGTGAGGATCCCGTCAACGCCGCCGGTGTCATGGCCTGGCTCACGGCTGCCGGGCAGGTTTTACGGGCACCTCTTTATGGAGAAAAAGGTGGTGACACTCGAGTTCTCGCCAGAGCCGGTGCTGGCAGTCGCTCGCGTTGCGGACAGGCCGCGGCCGCCGAGGTGCCAGTGCGTCGAGGCTTGGGAAGTGGAGTCCTGCGGAGACCTCTTCAGGGTGCGGTTCTGCTACGTGCGGCTGGGCAACGAGAGGATCTCGCTCGTTGAGGTTGATAGGCTGGACTGGTCCAGGCTCGCCTGGATGAAGGTGGCTGGGCTCGGTGTCAACAGGGTGTTCTTCGTTAGTAGGGGTCAGTTTGGGGCGTCCATGGCCGCAGATGTGCTCGGGTTGAAGCCAAACTGCATCTATATCAATAATGATGATGATAAGGGGTTGTATTTCTATATATGACATGGAGCGAGGAACCACCACCATGCACAACCCGGCTCCAAATGTTCCGGGACACTATAGAGCCTGTGGTAATGTGAACTTGACACTTATGTGTCGTTATCGCGGATGATCACTGCCGCTATTGTAGTGTTCTAGGTTAGGCTTTTGCCATTTCTTATCTGATCTAACACTGTAGTAGATTTCATTTTGAACATGTTTTGCAGGCTCCGATCTCTCTTAGCTTTGGGTCAACGGAGGGATTATTATTCATATTATTATTGCGGCATTTGGATATCTGACTCTATTCTGGAAGCCAATTGTATGTCTCATGTCTGGACTTATTTTGTAGAGTTTGCCTATTTACCCTTTTTTTTAAGAAAACATCAACTTGATATATTCTGTTAGAGGTCTTTAACGGTGTTAAGTTCATGGTTAAAAGACCTCCGCGCCCTTTGCATGAATGGCCTTATTTTTTGAAGCAAAATTGCGACGATTAATTTGGCTATAGTTTAGATTTTTCAACAGTAACTTGATTCAAATTTAAATTTTTGAACAACAATTTGAAGAAAACTCATTTTTTAAAAAAATTGACAATATTTCAGCAGTATTTGAATATTTGTACAGTATTTCAGACTTAAATTCTGGCAATTTTCAGAAGCTTGTGAATCATTTGCCTCGTTCTCACACATACTACCTCCGTTCCAAAATAAATGTCATTAAGAGTTGAAAATGAGTGCAGAAACAATGATGAGTGTAAGCTTCATGACCATGGAGCTGGGAAACCCCAAGTTATGAATGTTTTGGTGATAGGATAAGAACCATGAATGTGACTAACACTCTTTGTGAGATCTTATAGGTCACATATGAAGAAAGCTCCGTCCGTTGGTGATGTACGCCAACACACCATGAACTTAATGACAAGGATGATTGGTTGCCTTCATCGACACAAGAACGGACTTGATGGAGTCGCGGAGAAGATGTGGATCAAGGCTAAGGACATGCTAGATCCAAGCGAGTGTTGCTTGGTTAGATGTTAGCTTGAGTCCATAGGAAAAACCGGACTATCAAGAGGGTTCGAGGTGGTTCTCTTAGTGCACACTAGTTATAGAGATCATTGGATGCATGGTGAGTCTCTCAGGGGCTAGGGTGGCAGAAGAGGATTGAAGGAACCAAGAAGATCAAGTTTGAAAGAAAGGATCAAGAAGAAGATCGAAGCTGCGAAGACGAAGGAGACCGGATGGTACGGTCAAGGAGACCGTACCATACGGTCTACAGTTGGAATCCAGACAGAAAGGCTGAAGTTTCTCGAAGTGGAGAAATGGAGACCGTAGCTTTGAGCGTATGGTACGGTCCTAGAGGCCGGACGGTACGGTCTCTATTGAGTTTGCCAGACAGAGAAGCTGAAGTTTCGGGAAGTCGAAGAATGAATACCGAACCATTGATCGGATGGTACGGTCAGAGACCGGACGATACGGTCTTACAGGCAGAAGCAACAGAGAGGAGAAGTTTCTGTTGGCTGAAGAAGAAGTGGAGACCGGACGGTACGGTCTACTTTGAGAAGTGGCGCAGCACTCCCTGGACGCCGGTCTGGTGAAGACCGGACGGTACGGTCAAATGAGGACCGGACCGTACGGTCAATATGACGGTCATCACGCAGACTGGGCACTTTTGGACAACGGCTAGTTTGAGGTTGGTGGCCTATATATAGTCGGTTGTTTACCTCTTTGAGGTGCTCTTGGATCCAGGAAAGAGGGGAGGTGCTGCAAAGAGCCAAGGGGAAGAGTGTGAAGCACTTGAGAGGATTTGGAGCGATCCTAGTGCTTGAGAGAGTAACAAGTTGCATCCTTTGATCTCTAGGCTAGTGTGAGCTTGAGAGAGTCATCTAGAGCTGTTACTCTTGGTCTATGGCAAGGCCTAGACCGGTTAGGCGTCGGTGTTGAGCTGTCCAAGGAGATTGTGGAAGCCGGCACAAGTTTGTACACGGTCTTGGAGCTTCCCGTGCGAAAGAAACATCACTAGTGGAGCGCCCTTTGGCACGCATCAAGTGCGAAGCCTTACCTCCGGAAGAGTACCCGGGAGAGAGCCCGGCGGGACGTGCCCGCGACTTCACTCGGAGGGTGAAGTGTGCTCTAGGAGGGATCGCCATCGAGCGGAGGGACGGGGTCGAGACTCCGACGGGAGTGACCCAACGTGGAGTAGGAGAAGGCGCCATTCTTCCGAGACCATGGGAAAACATCATGAGCATTCTCTATCACTCTCCTTTACTACTTGCATTTACTTATCGCACTATATATGATTGCTTGTAGTACTTGAGAGTGTACTCTTATCTTGTTTGTGTGTTGACCTTGGTACCTACTAGCTTCACTAAGTTTGCTTGTTTGCCTTGCTCGTGTGCTTACTTGTTTTAGCCTATCTAGTAGCTCTAAGGACTCTACTTAGTGTGCCTAGTATCTTTGGTTGTCTTGTCTCTAATTATCTAGTTGCCTTGCCTTGCCTAGCTTAAGTCTTCTGCTATATATATCTGTGCTAGGTTGCTAGTGTGGTGTGTTTGTGTTATCTATATCCACTAACTATATAGGTTAAGAATACTCCTCAGTGTGCTTACCTTGTTACTAGAACTATTCGCTAGGAGTTGCTTGGGTGTTAGTGTTTGAAAATAGATTCTAGAGTGCACCGATTCACCCCTCCCCCCTCTCGGTCACACGCTCCTTACAGTGAGAGAGATAGAGATAGAGGTGTATTGAGAAAAGAGAAAGGTGCATTGTGTTATACAGACTTTTTTTTTTGACAGTCAACCGGTGTGAGGCCCCTTCCATGTCCTGTCCACCTCCCTCCACCACCTCCACATGTGCCGGCGGTGACCTCGCACCCATCGCGCCACGCCGCCGCACACTCGTTGCAGCCGGTCGCCAGCTCCGTTGAGCTAGCTACCATTAGTTAGTTAGACTTGAGTATTTTTCCAGTGACAGAGAAGAGAACGCTATTTTTATCGGTGGCTCACAGGAAATCTTTTAGAAAAAAAACGTCATTTGTCCCTCTAGAGATAATCAGTTTGACATGGATGGGAGGCGTGGGGATGATATTCCTGAGCCACATAACTGAAAATAAGGTATCTATATATACTATATAGACATAACCCACTAAGTGTCATTATTGCTATAAAGCTCAACTCTTATGCATCCACGTCACCACCAAATTTCAACCGTCAGATTGGAGTGCAGAGGCCACATCTAGCCATTCGATCGTCCATCTTTTCCATCTTCATACGTGCGGCCGTCTTCCTCCCCAGCTCCGCAGTCTGGACTCAGCAATGGTCACACGGGGAGAACCTGAACCCATCGGCCTTCTCTCTACCTGCGAACTGCAGCACCGGATATATCTCCCCCGCCTGTTTCGCTTCCCATCCCCTTGCGAGGTGTCTTTGAAACCTCCTCCTGTGATCAGCCCTCTTGCACATGTGAATGGCGGAAACCAATCCACCACGACTCTTCATCTGCTCCGACCAGCCAGATCACCATCCAATGACGGCGCAGAGGTCGCATCAACAGTCTGCCGAGTAACTAAGGTACGCATTATAATCCCATCCGTGTCGCCGCACTGACGAAACGACGCGATATATGTCAAGGAACCGCACCAACACCCTTTGCGATGAGTTCTATTCACCTTGCACTTGCAGCGTAGGCTGTCCCTGTTGGTGGCCTGAACTAGCCTTATACCACACATATACGTCATATACGTATGAGGTGCTTCCCGATCTAATCTTTTTTTTCTCTCGCTTTCTTTCGTAGTTTCGTTGTTTCAGTTGGAATCCAAGAAAGTTTCTAAACACGAAGGTTACAGAGCATTGTTGATACATTCCTTTTCCCTTGAGATCAACGGGTATGTTGTCTTTCATTTTCATCTAATTACACGAGGATTCATTTCTGTTCCTTTGCAAACAATTTTCCCCTGATATGTGCTTGTGCTTCATTATTTTTTTATGACAAAAGGGATGGTCCTGCTTTGTATTGAATTGCATAATGCTTTCGATCTTACATGTGAAAGTTGTCATCATGTACATTCAGACTTCTTTCCTGAATTTAAGCAGTTCCACAAGTGAGCGATGGAGGGATACAATTTCATATGATTTATACTGAAGCAATAATGTCTCACAATTCCTTTTATTGTTTTTTTGCTTCATCTAATTTCATGGAGGATTCATTTTTTTCCTTTTGCAAACAATTTTACCCCTGGTCCGCACTTCTGCTTAATTCTTTTTTTTTCTGACAAAAAGGATGGTCTTGCTGTGTATTGAATCGCAAAATGCTTCCATCTTACAGGTGGTTCGTGCTTGGATCGTGCAGCAAGGTTGTCATCAAGAACATTCATATTTTTTTCCTGAATTTTAAGAAGTTCCAAAGTCCATACTGAGTGATGGAGGGATACAAATTTATATGATTTATATTGAAACAATGATGTCATCACAATTGTTTCTATTGTTCTGCAGGTTTACTATGTGTCAGAATTGCTTCTGTTAAAAACAGGTTCGTTCTTGGCTTCTTGCAGCATGTCATACTGGGGCAAGAAGGTTGTTTCATTTATTTGAATTGTTCCTTCCAAAGACAAGCAAATATATAGCATAGAACTCTAAAAGAAAATATATAGCAAAGATGTCAATCTTTTGTTTGCCTTATAACATTCAAGCTATTTATCTCTCATGTACTCATTTTAACATTAAATGTGTTTGTAGTCAACCTACTACTAACTTGAAAATCATCCCTAATTCCAGCAGCAACGCGCGGGAAATTCACCTAGTTAACAAGGTAATCTCCAATTTTTATTCCTGAGGCAGTGGGGTCGGATCGCCTAGAACATTGAATGTACGGAGAGTTCCGTGCATGCCCAGCGACTCGAACTTTATCTCGTCACGACTCACCATCATCAAAGGAACTTGCCCGATAATCGGCGCGGTCTACGTATCGTTCGCGCCATCACCTCCTGATCGTTTTTGAAAACCCTCTCTCGTCACGACTCACCACCCGGCCGGGGCTCTAGCTCCCGCCGTGTCTATATACAATCATGGGAATAATAATCGGTGGGGTAGCTGCTACGTATCGAAGCGTTCGCGCCATCACACATGGACAACCCGCCGCCGCCTCCACCACTAGATCCCAGCCTCGCGCCGGTTCTGCTCTTCGACTGCGGCCCCGGCGGCGCCGAACCAGAAGATGGCGCGAACGGGGACGGAGGCGCCAGGCTCGTGTACAGCATCCCCAAGAAGCAGCTGCTGCCGCGCAGAGGGATGGACGGTTTGGTCGACGACGTGAACTGGATCACGCCGCAGGGTGGGCGCTCACGCTGGACCCGGCCACGCGCGGCGCGTCGCTGCGCGACCCCTTCACCACGCGCACGGTGCGGCTGCCCCAGACACGGACGGCCTCCTGGCGAGCAGCGACGACACGAGTGCGTCGTGTCAGCGCTCCTGCCGACGGACCCGGGCTTCGTCGTGCTGGTCGTCCACCGGACGGACCCGGTGATCTGCTACTGCCGCCCGGGGGAAGCCGGTGGTTCAAGCACGAGTACCAGCCCGAGCTGCTGAACGATGGCGACCCTGATAGTCGCAAAGGCGTCATACAGAGCGTTGTCGATCTTATAGCAGTGGAAGGCAAGTTCTACATATATCTGGGTTGGCTTGACAAGCTGCTGACCCTTGAGTTCTCGCCGGACCCGACATTGTCTCCCTTCGGTGCGGTGCGTTGGACGCCGGTGCCTGCGGGTACCCACTACGCGAAATGTTGCCTGGTGGAATCATGTGGGAACCTGTTCATGTGCAGTTTTACTACACGCTTCTTTGCGAGAAGAGGAGAATAAGTTTTCAAGCGCAGAGGCTAGACTGGGGTAGGAGCGCCTGGGTGAAGGAGACACGGCTCGGAACAAACAGGGCGTTCTTTGTCAGCTTGCTCGATCAGCGGGGGCGTCAATGCCGGCAGACAAGCTTGGTTTGAAGGCAATTGCATCTATTTCATCAATACTGAAGACAAGGGGTTGTACGTCCACGACATGGAGCAAGGAACGACAACCTTGCTCGATCCTGGCCCTCAAATTCCAGATGCTATGGAGCCCGTACTTTTGATGCCCGCGATCTAAATGGTATCTTCTTCCGGACAGAGGATTTAGATTCTGGCTTTTTGTTGTGCTTGTTTAGAACTAAGACCAATTGAGTCACGTTTTCATATTCTAATTTAAACACTTTCATGATCAAAAGAGAAGATTGTTTTTTTAACAAACATACTCGGTATCAATCCCCTTGCCCCTCATTCTAATAAGAAGAAAATTCTTGACGTTTTGGACATGATCTCACATACCAAGGATTGATTACTATAGGTCTATTTTCCTATCGTGTCCATATTAAATAGAATGGTGTGCTGGTACTAAGGGGTGAAAACGGAACGGATAATATCTGACCGATCGACTGCCGAATCGAAGAAAATTAATATGGGCAAGTATAGGATGCATAAATAATTATCCGATATGTGTCCGAATCCGAGTCCGAAAAATAATAGCGGATAGGATATGGGACGAGGGGTATCCGTCCTGAAACCGAATATCACGTGTTGTGAGAAAGTTTATAACTATTATAGACCAAACAATATGGTGCAAATCGAGAGATTAGCTTAAATAAGAGTTAAAATGATCTTGATCATGTATATCGATGATTAGTATGTCTCTTATTGCTGTTATTGTTTTTCTGTCTTTGATTTTTCATCTTACAAACTACATGATGATATTCGTGTCTGGCTCCGAATCCGAACAAAGAACATGGCGCCGATAGCGCGCACGGGATGGCTCTGCGTCGACTCATAGCGGAGGAGCTTGTCCAGCGACGTCGACACCGCCGACTAGCCGCGCCAGGAAGGCCTGCACGTCACTGGCCTTTCAGAGTCATCGGAGTAGGCGGCGACGTGGACCCTGGGGGACGGCTTGCTCTGGGCGAGGACGAACGGGTCATGGCCAGTGCACCAAACGCCGCGGTGGGTGGCGAGCCTCGAGAGGAATGGGTTGATTTGGCCTTGGACCAATACGAGAGGAAGAGCAAGTATTTATAGGCAACAAAGGCTTAATAAAGTGCTAGGCATCACCGCTCTTGACAACATGACGAGCAGACTGGACAAGATTAGCACCGCATGCAACGGGATGGCAGAAAACATGGGCGAGGGATGGGCAGGAAGATGGGGCGAGGTGTGATGCAAGCAGTCACCAGACCACGAATCCAGCGCAGCAAGAATCCACCGCCCGAGCTCAGCAGCCAAAAGGACAAACACGTAGTAAGACCGACTCCAACAGACAATGCGTAGCCAAATATGCCTCTCCAAATGCTACTGTGCGTCACCAATCTTGTTCCAATAGACGGTGCAAAGGAGTATGCAACTTGCCTACCGAGGAGAGAGGCCTCTCTCCTCTAATGCTCGACGAGCAGCGGCGAGCAGAGCCAAGCAGCGGAGGCGAGGGCGGCGCGGAGGACCGGACCTCGTCGCCGGTGACGCTTCTGGTGCTGCCATGCCGTGCAAACCCTAGTGCCCCCACTCTTGATCTCGCGCGGCCATGGGCAACTGCTACTGCTCGCCGCCGCCGCGGCGCGGGAGGACATCAAGTCGTCGCACTTCCCGGCCTCCGCCGGCGGCGGCGCGAAGAAGAAGCCGCACCAGGAGCGGAATGGAGGAGGGACCGGGACGGAGGGGCGCGGGCGGAGCTTGGCACCGCGTGGCCTCGGCGCGCGTGGCGGAGGCAGAGCAGGCGCGGGGCAGAGCGTGGCGTGGGCGCGCAGGGCGCGGCGGAGCGGGGGCAGAGCTTGGCGGAGCGCGATACGTGGGGCGCGGCGGTGGGGTGGAAGTCCGACGGCGCGACCATCGAGGCAGGGACTGAGATGGCGGGGCCGGGGAGTGCGGCAGCAGCTCGCGGCGGGGACGAGCGCGGCATGGGCGAGCGGCGCGACGGAGGCGGGAGCGCGCGTGCGGAGCGGCGATGCGCGCGCGGAGTCAGTACTATATGCATACCAGTTCACCACCGCCGCGTCCATCCCTAGCCCGTAGTCCGTGTACTGGAACGCCATCCCGCTCGAGCAGCTGCGGGGACGACGCTGTGGACGCAGCGCATGCTAGGCTCGCTCGGCGGCAGCGCGTGGACCGAGCACGGACACGGCGGCGAGCCGGGCGAGCTGCGGTCAGGATCCGAAGGTGCATAAGCAGATGAGGAAGAACGCCGTTGTGAGGAATCGAGAAAATTGCTCACTGAAATGGGCGGAATTGACGGCGATGTCGATGGTGTGCGGCGGCGAGGTCCGTCAGAGAAAAACTTCGATACTATCTACACACTCAACGGTTTGGGTTGAGGTTTGTTTTGGGTGAGAGAGGACGTCAAGGCGCATCCATTTCTGGGCTTAGGTCCAGCTGGGATGGTGTGTAGCGGCGGCGCGATGAGCTTCAAGATCCGGCGGCATGGCAAGCGAGAAAGAGAGAGTGGAGTGAGCCAGGGAATAGCTATGCCTCTTCTTGTTGGAGACATGAACGGAAAGGTCTATTTTTTTACTGTATATAAAAGGTAAACGTTCCTTTACCTCTTCAAAATGCGTCTTTGCTGTTGGAGTCAGTCTAGGCAGTAGTGGAGGATGGGCCGAGCATGGAACAACCAGTTGCGTATCAGCAACCATCAAAGCTCCGATCCAGCGCACCAGAAGCCCAATCCAGCGCACCGCTCCGATTTTTCGTGCAAGAACGCTACAAAACAAACGCAAATATACTCAAACGACGCCACGGAAGCTTCCATGAAAGACACGCAGGTTTGAGTGCAAGACGCTACGACGCAGCAACGGAAGCCGCACGACCCAGGACGCAGCTACGGCTCCGATTTTTCGGACGACGCGGTCGCCCAGGAGCCGGCCTTTCAAACAGATTCATCAGTACTGATGATGTGTGGCTAGATGATGAACCTCTCAAAGTCAGATACAATACAATCTTATTAATTTGTGAACAGCAGATGTCAGTAGCACAGGTGCTAGCCAATGAAATGTCAACCTTTCTTTTAGAGAAGTTTTGCCAAGATGAGATAGAGGAATGGGAACAGATGTGTGATGTACTTATTTGGTTTGTTTATCGGGAGAGAAGACAAATCTAAGTGGGTTCTAGAGAGTTCGGGAAATTTTCAGAGTACAAACCAGACTATGATCGATATATGGGCAGCTAAGATACCCCTGAAGTAAAAAAAAAAATTCTGTGGCAACTAAACAAAGATAGGATTCCATCTGCTGAATGTACTCAAAAGGAAGAAGTGGAAAGTGACTTTGTAAATTCTATGGAAGGACAGAAACGGCAAACCATATTATGGGGGTGTTCGTTTCTTTAGGCCTAATTTTAGGCATGCTAGAATCTTGTCATTTAGAGTTATTAACTAAAGTCTATATTAAAAAATTAACTGCAGAACTTTGTACTAATTCGCGAGACAATCTAATGAGGGTAATTAAGCCGCGAATTAGACGATGGTACTGTAGCATCACTGTAGCAAAACATAAATTAATTAGGCTTAGATTCGTCTCGCAAATTAGCACACATCTGTAAAAGGTTTTGTAATTATACTTATTTAATACGCCTAAATAGCAAGATTAGTTTTGATGTGACCTTTACGTTTCGATGTGCTCTAGCAACTTTTGATTGGAGTGTTCAGTTTGTTCGCCATGCCTGTTGCGATTCAGCAACTACAGTGTTCGCAGTTAATTTCTTCAGCATTCACTACAAGTGTTCGGCTGCAGCCGAACAGGGCCGTTATTAGAGAAACTTTTTCAGTATGGCGCTTAGAGAAAACAAACTTGCATTGAATAGTAAAATGTTAGCTCTCCTGTGGTCCATATGCTGGTCATTGTGGCTTACCAGAAATAACTTTGTTTTCCACAACCAATTGTGCCCCTCTCTACAGTCAATAATCCATAGAATTCTATCAATAATGTAGAGATGGAGGGTACTATCAAAGCCAAGTGAGAGGGGGGAGATCGACATCCTGATCAACAAAATCAAGCTGAAGATGGAGGCCAGAAGCTATCCAGTATCCACCGAGACTCTTATGATAATGTTCTGTAATAGGATAGGTTACTGGCATGTTCCGTCCTTTAGACTCTGTCGCTGTTCGCACTTTCGCCTTTTATTCTGAAATAGTTAGGTGTGAACCGGTTAAGCTTTGGACCTTGGATCGAGCCTTCGTGCTGAGAATTCTTTTCTGTAGTCTGGTCTGGCCTGGCCGGCAGACATCATATGCTTTAGCAGGGAAACTTTGGTCTAAAAATCAACCAGTGGCGAATAATTTCAGATCGAACTACGCATCTCTTCGTCTGGGACGTCAGGTCGTCAACTCGGATCCTTCGACAGCCCACGTCCAAGCCTGTATCGCTTCCCATCTCCAACACTGAGTGCTACATGCCTGTACCGCTTCCCATGATCCCATCTCATCTCACCGTTGTAGCCTGGAACCCTCGACCCCATTCATGTTCCTTTATTTTTTTTTTTTAGATCATCCCATTCTTGTTCCCCTGTAACCCAAAGTGACGGTATTTGATTTTTTTTCTTTTCTTTTTTTTTTTTTTTGAACGTGACGGCATTTGATCTGAGTCCAGTCTGCTGGTCCGACTTCATGGGTGGAGGCCGGCCCGTAGGGCACTACTATGAAAACTAGCCCATTAGATATCGGAGGAGCTTCGCATAACAGAATTGGGCCCGGTCCAGAAAGCACCACCCGTGTCGTCGCCTCCACCGAAACCCTCGTATCCAGCCGCCGCCACCAACGACGCCGCGTCTCCTGCCGTCCTGCGCCCGAGCAGTTTACTCGAAACCATGGCCAAGTCCAAGCGCGAGAACAAGACGAAGCTCACCTTTTCTTGCGACATCTGCGGCGCGAAGATCGCCGGAAACGTCTTCACCCACCAGGCCCATTATCAGCGCTGCAGGAAGCAGAAGGACGAGGCAAGGAGTGCGGAGGCTCGCGCTCGGGAGGAGGCCCGAGCCCGCGAGGCCGAGAATACACAGGCGGGACGCGCGAGGTACAATCCCAACTTTACTTTGCATTAGTAGATAGGAATTTGGGATCCGAGCTGGTCGAACAAAATTTTGGAACGCCGCCCATATAAGATGTTATTCACTCTACAGTCATGGGTTTCTGTAGTTTAGGCGTGCAGTTAAGTCAGAACTCGTTAACCGGGTCTCGAAAAGCCCAGATTTCAAATTATTGGCATTTATCATTCTGGCATCTCCAGAGAAAGCCCAGATTTCAATTGATTCTGCATCTCCAAATCTGACCCTGCTCGTCTTTAGCGCTTGCGGCTGTGCCTGGCTCACATATGCTGCTGTTCGACTGGGGCATGTCACAAAATCACCTTGGCTAGAAGCTAGTCAACAAATATATTGACTTGACTAATTTACTGTTATCTGGACTGACTAATTTACTGTTATCTGGACCAAATGACCCGAGTAGCCACCTTGATCTGCAGCATTATTGGCGCAACCTACCCATGTGCCGTTGCTGCACTTCTATCTAATATAAAAAAGAGTTCGATTCCATCTTGAACATTTGCATCTTCTATCTTAAGTACAAATAGAGGTACTCGGGAAATTCGGTCTCTGAAAACATATGGCCGTGAAACAACGGGGGAAAGTTTCTGAAGGTGCAACCTGAGAGTCCTCACCTACTTGTCCTGAATGTCCTCCCTCATTTTGTTCATCTGCAGCTAAGATTTCATTTTCAAAAACAAATCAGAGGATGCAGCAAATTTAAATCAGAGAATTTGAATCAACATCACCAATCTGTCGTCATAATCTGTTTCATGGGATTGATGTCTAGAATCAAACTCAAGGTGCATGACGTTCAGATCAATACATGTTTGGGGCATACCTAGTCCAACTCGATTAGGGAGAGAAAGGGAAGAGATGCAGAAGTGATGGTGTGAGGTTTCCTTCCTCCAATGGCATCATCAAAATTAATTCCTAAAGGATGCAGCGGGCAGAATTTCAAGAGAAGGCAGTGAGAAGCCAAATTGTGGTTATTTGGTCAGAATTGGAAGTAGGGCAGATAGTCGCAAATTTAAAAGGAGCAGCAAAACATTTTATGCAAAATAACTTGGAAGGAGCCATCACTAGCGCCCAAACTAGGAAGGAGATGTGAAAATCAGTTGTGTCCTCAAGCTCATGTGCAAGTTGCTGGGACGTTGGGTTAACAATCGAGATAGGAGTGACTCTAGTTTTTCCTGGTCTCAGCCCCATGACTAAATACGCATATCAAAGGGGATTAAGGGAGTATTTTGCAAGGTTGTAGTAAAGAAGAACTACAACATCACCAATCCTTTGTCATTCTCTTGGGTCGTAGTTTCCATCACCTAAACAGTGCTTCTCTTAATGTCTTTGTGATCATGGAATGACTCATAATCTGGGTGGTCACTACGGTTATCTGAAAAGGCTTCGGCTATGGGAACTCATTGTCCTGCACATAGGACACCTTCCTGGTCAATAGGAGGTTCTGAAAACTTGCCTTCTTTGGAAGTCCCAAGCTGCATCCTAGGAATTAAATTGGACATTGGAGGAATTAAATTGGACATTCGTCACTAATATGCCTTCTTTGGAGGTTCATTATGACTCTAGGGAATACGACCTCTTCTTTATTGGCTCGTGACCTCCAACAGTTTGCTCCTACATGGCCTTTAGTGACGATGATTCTTCTTAGGCGTCGTAGACCATGTGTCACCTCCTCATTGGTTGCCCATAGCAGAGAAACTTGGTTTCGAGTCATTTGTTTGGTGCGGTACAAGTGCCCCTGCTTCAATTCACTCGCGATACTCGTGATGTTTTGGGAAGAAGTGCAGCAACAAATATTTTTCAGGTTTGAAGCTTGACAAGGTGATATCCGTCCTTTAGTTCCAGAGTCAATTTGTAGAGGTCATATTCCCTAGAGTCGATCTGTAGTGGTAGTATTCTCCCTTTCAGCACCGAGTTTCTAGTCCTCTTCATCTCTATTTTTGTTTCATTGGTTGGTCTCAAAGCAAACTATTTTCTTGATGAAATACGCACTCTACAACGATCTCCAAGACCGTGACAACCTACAGATGCAAGCGGCAGCAGCAAAACCATGTGTTGCTACTGTAAGCAGGTCGCTAGCAGCTCAAATACCTCATCTCAAGGGCTAGCCAAAGGAGGCTCTTGAGAGGCGCATTCTAAAGTTCATGTTTTTCTCAAGCACGTGTTAATGCAGAGTAGTACCTACTCTGAAGCAAAACTGATCATAGTACAAGCAACGGTGCATTAACTTTTCAATATACAGACCATAGCAAAGTAGGCAAAAGTGGGATCGCGCAAAACATCATTGCAATTTAATCATCTTATCTTTGAAGATTAGTAATATTTTCCCATGTCTGTGGTTCCTTAACTTTTTCTCTCTTTTTTTTTTGGCAGGGAGAATTGAGATGAGGTGCAAAGGGATCGAGATGGCGGAGAATAAATGTTTTACTTGCTGAGTATTTAATAGCACTTATGCGACATGTTTAAATATTTTTGAAACTAATGCTAAATGTCTCTGTTGACGCACGTGGCACTTATCAAATAGGTTAAATGTATGGACCATGTTGAGTGTTGTCAACATGGGAATGGACATCTTTCTGGTGCTAGTATGAATTTCTCTTATTACCCCTAGAATAAATATGCCACTTGTAAGCGCTTGTGAACATGTTAATGTATGGACTAATGTTGAGTGTTGTCAACATGGAATGGACATCTTTCTGGTGCTAATATGAATTTCTCTTATTACCCCTAGAATAAATATGCCACTTGTTAAGCGCTTGTGAACATGTTATTATGGTGAAACGAGAACAATGCCACAGGGCCAATCATCTAAAACACATACACACATGGTGCTTGACAACAAAACGAACCTGTACAAAAAAATAAATGTATGAACATAAAATACCTTGACTTCGGTGGCCCAAAGGCACGTCCTCAAAGCCTGAAGCCGTGATAGCTGGGTTGCTTGGATGACAATAGCCTGTCCGTTTAACGTCCACTTAACTAAAGTTTGACGGGCATAGGTAGACATGCAAAACAAAACAAGGACGCATATTTAGAAGAAACAAGTGTAGAACCACAGCCTTACATGTGCAAAAAAAAAAGGATTGAATTTGAGTATGTACATAGATTTTATTTATCAACAAAATATGTGCACCTTTCAGTGAAGTCCTTCTCATTGATTAATTCATAATTTCGTTTCAAATAAGATTTCCACAAATCTGCGGACTATCAATTCTAGTTATCAAATTTGCAAGGCGTTGCTTAATAAAATGTGATTAGCCTTTCGTATGAGGTACCTATTTCAGAACTAAAGGCCGACCTCTGGAGTTATACCAATTCTAGTGTCATTTTACAATCAGCACTTCAATAAAAATGCTTCAACAAATAAATAAATCGTGATCACTGATATAGTGATATGCCAAACAAGACTAGAGCCTTTTCAGAAAGGAAAGCAAACACTGAAAAAAAAAGGGGGGGGGGGGGGGGGGGTGGGGGGGGGGGGGGGGGGTGGTGGGTGAATGAGTTAAAGAAAAAGGGAAAGAAAAATCAGCAAGATCAGCAACCACAAAAAGATGGAACCTTAAGCTAGCCACACACTGTTCAGCTGCAATGCAGAAACAACAAGCATACAGAATAAACCTAGCTGAGGGTATATTTCTGCGCTTTGGGGGGCTTTGGCCAATTGCCAACCTAATTAAACAACTACGGGTGTAACTTTAATCACAGAATCAACCAAACAACCCTTCTATCCTACCCTTGTTACCTCTGTTTTCAATACTGGCACTGCAATATAATGTCACTACCTCCCTCTTTCTTCTACATCCTTGACAAATAAAACATCTTATCTGTTTTTGTGTCTGGAAATGCAGGAGAACTATGTGTCTTTGTATTGATGGACAAAACTAGCTTATACAACAACACACAGACCAACAAAGCAACAATATTCTCACCCATTTTACCCCTAGGTATACTGGCCAGGCCTGTTGAGACAGAGGTACTTCTCAAAACAATGTCGACCTTAACGTTAAGACAGATAAACAACTTATTTTATTCTTTAACCTCTGCAACACACGCATTGTTGGGCCAAGTTTGCACTAGAGCCCCCAAAAAATATGAAGTAACGAGTGACGTCTATACGATGCAGCAACTGGTGAGGAGCGAAGCAGAGACTTGAGCTGAAATCGCCTCCTACGGCATCTTCCATGTCACCTGGATTCTGCACAGGCAGAAGCTGTGCAAAATAAACTAGTGTCACGAACATAAAGGAGAGAATATCTTTTATTATTATCTTATAAGTTCAGACTGCCACCGCAGTTTCTCGTCAACATCTAAATCACCTTATATAGTATTTTCCTCTAGGCGCGGTATTGAAAC